>JASSUY010021339.1:0-19794 GCA_032466535.1 Forpus xanthops | reverse complement strand
GTGGTGAGGCACTGGAATGTGTTGCCCAGGGAAGTTGTGAATGCTCCATCGCTGGCAGTGTTCAAGGCCGGGTTGGATGTAGCCTTGGGTGACATGGTTTAGTGGGAGGTGTCCTTGCCCCTGGCAGGGATGTTGGAACTAGATGATCTTAAGGTCCTTTCCAACCCTAATTATTCTATGATTCTATGATTCTGTTAAAAGTAAGTAAAACTGTCCTTTGATGAAAATACCGAATGGCATGTCATTCTGCCTTAAATCTGAGCTGAAAAAATCAATTAGCTATGAGAACGGATAATGCTAATATGTATGTTGCAATAAGAGGGCCAGTGAAGAGAGGGCAATTTAGAATGATAGCTATATCAGGCACAGCAGACTTGATTAAAAATTTAGCAGTTCTGCTGATGAATGTCCTAGTTCAGATTTGGAAAACATCTATGAACTTAATTTTCCACTGATTAAATAATCATTTTATAAACCGTGTATAATTCATGTAATGTTAACTCAACAGTCTTGTGAAATATGACTGCAGCTAAACAGTTAACACATGCCCAGTGAAATAGGACTTGTGGTAGACCATTAGCATGATCTGGACAGGGTAAAACCCATGATCTTGGCTGCCCAATTCCTTCACATTTTCCACCACCACTGAACACAGCAGGACTTATACCACTGTTCAACACCATACCATCACTGAAGGTGTTTCTAGATAAGGGTCTTTAAAGATGGGAACCTAAATCCAAGGTTCAGTATCTTCACACAAAACCTGCATTTGAGGCATGCTGAACAGCAATTGATCTCACCTAAACCCTCAGGAAGTAAGAAGTAATCACCATTGATTCTGAAGAAAATAAGTGCCCTCCAAAGTGAAAAACTGTGATAACCCAAGTTGCTCTTCATTGACTTCATGCCAGATGGTCATTTTGGAGAATTATAGTATGCCATGGAAGCAGCTCAGTTTTGCTGCAAAAAAATTGCTGCTGAAGTATAGGCATATAATTACTCACAGTTCCTCTTAGGGAGGTGGGGTTGATGCCTTTGTTAAATTGTAGAGCAGCAAAATTATGTATCAAGAAATATAACCAGGCAAGACAGATTGTGAATGATAGGGATAGAGGAGATTTTGACTTCCACCTGCCTTGATGAGAAAACTCAGGAAAGTATGAATACACACTGACTGGAAATTAAGAGAAAATTGCTAAAATGGGAGTATTAATATCCCAATTATAACTTTTCTAAGTACAACTTTTCTCAGTGTAAATCCAAATAAAACCCAACAAAGCTGGGCTGACTCACAGCTTTGTAATGTGCTTGAGATTTGCTGTAAATATTGAAATCACATTTGCCTTGCAGTTTTTCCCAAGTTTCATTACGAGGTGTTAGTTTCACTGATGCCTCAAGGACTGTGAACTCAGATTAAAACTAGTGAGAACTTTGACATGCACATTTGCAAAAGATCCTCAGTGCAGCATAACACAGCTTTAGCTCTGCCTCACACCTCTGAACAGCAGCTCGGGGTTCCAGAATTAGGAGGCATTAAAGAAGCCAGAAATATATATAAAAAAAATAGAATATAAAGAAAAAAACAAGGAAACTGTACGCGTATTACAGTTAAACTTCCCCAGAGGTTGCTGCAATTGCTCATATGTGGGGATCCTATTTGCCAGCAATTCCAGCAGACCCTTTCCTGTTTTCTTCACTTCTAATCCATGCCAAAATATCTTATTTTTACTCATCCTGTTGCAGATCCTGTGGGTGGTTTCTGTACTTGTTGTCTTCCTGTGAAGGTTATTAAAAGCTTGGAGGAAAAGCATATTGACTGGGAGGTTTTTCTTGGATGAGGCCCAAAATAGTGAAGCAGTGCACCCACGTAACAGGGATCTACCCTCACAACTTTAATGCTCAGTTTAAATCTTCCAGGCACCCAAAGTGAAAGCACAGCTGACATTTAAAGCATGTCAGAATTGCATGAGAAGTCCATCATCTGTGATGTAACAGGTAAGCCACACTCACATTGCCCAATCTGAGTCCCTAAGCAGTGACTGTGTACCTTATCCATGAGTCCTGGAGAGGGGACAGTCTGCAGAGCTGGGCTCACAGCTACTTCATTTCTTGCTTGCCTTTAAGGCATAAGCTGACTGATAACATTTTATCCTTCATTCACTCTCCATTCTTGATAGCGCATGTCTCCTGCCTGTGTGATTTAGAGCCTATACCATGTTCAGAGATGAAAAGTGAAAGGAAATGTTTAGATTGAAGATGCTCCTTTGCCCCAGCTTCCAATATCACCTTTTTGCTCATAGAGGAAGAAACACAGTCTCAGTTAAAAGCTATGATGCTTGTTCTTGTGTCACCAGGTGACATCATGTTGCCATGGTAATGCTTGGCAGCATTTCATAGAGGATTTCTGCGTTTCAGATAATGGAATTTAAAAGGGCTTTGATCTAAACTTTTCAGGGTCATTTCAAAACAGAAGATCCTTTCCTTTTATCTGCTATAATGAAAGCAGGGGGAACCCAAATATGAAGCAGGATGGTAGCAAGAAAGCCAGGGACAGCTCATGTAAAATTGAGAGGAATTGACCTTCAAAGTGCACTAGGTATCCCCTCTAACCAGTTATTTCTTTACTTAAGCTTGAGCTGTTCTGATATTGGATTTTCACTTACAGGCACATGCACTGCAGCACATGCATCTCTTTGCAAACTAATAGCTATCACCTGCCATGTAAAACGGTTTTTCAAATTTGCATCACTGGCTTTTACCAAGAGGTATCCTCATCATTAGCTGTCATTCTCAGGAAGATCAGGAAGTACTCTGAAAAATGGATGGCTCCTTCTGAATAATGGGAACATCTGCTTTTGATAGTGATGTAATTTCATCAGATCAACTTTTTATTGTTTGTACTCTGTTAGATGGCTAAAAATATATTTCAAGAACAGTTACGGTGTGTGAAAGTCGTGAATTACAATAATTATCATCTGAAAGATTAGGTTGAAGTTTACAAATTTCAGCACAAGTGAAAAACTGTGTTTTTCAGTACTCAGATACTTCCTGCATTATTGATCACACACGCATATTCTGGTTTCAAGAAGGAAGGAAAGAATATTCAGTATCCTTTCAAGTCAACGAAAAAAATATATTTTTTTATAAAAGTTACTTTCTTAGGTATTTCTTCCTAAGTTCTCAAGCTTTTGTTTCAAAACAGCCTTCAAGCAGAAAACATGCAGGAGAATTATAGATCTATAGACCTGGTCAGAATGGGAACAAAACACATTAATAAGCAATAATAAAGTTAATCACCAGAGTTCTTGCCTTTGGGTAACTGCAGTTTAGCTGCTTCTCATTTTTGCTAACTCTTAGGTAAACAAGGAGACTTCAACAATATTTTAACTTTTTCCAAAGTTTATTCCAGTTTGGGCAACTATTCGACAGAGCAATTTGCATGAAAAGGCACTAAATATGTTTTATCTGTCACAAATAAGTATCAAGCAATCATTTTAATGAATAGGCACACCCAGTGATATACAGACATTAATGTCAGTTTTCCTATATTTATTAAATAACTGTACATTTCCCCATACATTATTGCACTAAAGTGTCTGATCCTTCCCAGATTGAGAGCACATCTTGAACGTTATGTCAAAATTGCAAGTAAACATGGGAAAACTGCAAGGCATTTGCACATTAACTTACAGTAGTTATAGTTTAAATAACCCCATTAATGTGTGATATTACGAAGTTTATTACATAGAGCCATGATGAGCGTAATGAGTGAGCAAATGGGAGTACTGCAGAATAAATAACACTCCTTTGCTTACAAACATCCCCATAAGTTACAATAATAAAGTGTATAAAGTGACAACCCATGAAGAAGCATGGTTTAGTTGGCTACACTAAACTTTCCTTCCTCGGCAATAAAAGAAGATACAATAAATTTTTTATGTGTAAAGTTAATTTTTCATTATATCGACTAACACAAATGCAATCAAAATGTCAGCAAAGGTTTTGGTTTGATTTAGCCCATTGCTTTAAAAGATGTTGCTCATCTCGAAGGTGGTTTTTTGACACTCTTAATGTGTTTTTGAAAAATGTTTTATTGTCTACAGCTAAGACATGCTGAAAGTTTCCACCTTTGTAAATCAAAAGGGGAGAAGGGGGGCAAGTGAAGTTTTATAGGTTTGTTTTACCACACACAGACCTAAATGTCACTGAAACCTGCTTTGATTGCTTTCAAAAGCTCATAGTGGTGAGGAGGGCAGCAGTTTGCTCTTGGACCAGCGCTCTCTGCCTCCACTGTTTTTTCCAGATGACAAGTCCCACTGATGTCAGCAAAATCCACCGCTGGAGCAACTGCTTGTCCCATCACACAAATCAGCTTCCACATGGTATTGAAACACAATGGATAAGTCTGGGAGAAGCTTTGTTACTCAGGTTCCACCTGTTGCAGTTACGTGGCAGGCAGAAAGCCTGGGCATAGCCCTGCTGCTCCACAGACATCAGTGAGTTCTCAGGAACTGGACTGTGAACCTCCCTTCATACACAGGGCTGCCGGGCTACAGTTTGCATGTGAATAAAATGGTGAACAGATAATCCTTTGAAATGTGTTTCCATGCTGCAAAATTTCCGGATAACATATTGGGATCCAGACTGCTTGAAGTTGGGAATGTTATTCCTCAAAAAAAGTTCTAGTTTTTTTAATAAGAATTATTTACTTTAAAGTGAAATGTCAAGTTAAATTTGTAACTTTTCTGATGGATTTATAATTTAGACAGAAAAAAAAAACATTTTCAAGTATCAAAATGCTCTAATTACATTTTTATTTTTTTCTTTAGTGTAGTCAAAATCCTTTGTTTCAATAAGGTCTCTTTGACCTTGGCTCACAGGAGGAGCAGAATTATGCTGTAACTGTGGTATCATTTCAGCATTTTATTGTGCAGTATCACATAGGGGTTTGCAAGGGAGGAACTAGGAAAGCATTAATTGCCATCTCCTGCTCCCCAGCTGCTGTGCAGCACTACAAATTCTCTGCAGCTTTCTAACGCTGACCAACACCAAATCAATTAAAATTACCAGCAAAAAAGGCTGAATCATGGGGTCTGCAGCACACCAGCTGCTGTGAGGATAAAGCAGTTGGGTACGATCTATTGGAGATGCACGCATCTTGGATTTCAAGTTATGTTCAGTAATTGCCTTGTTCCTGGGAAGAAAGTCTTCCTTATATATTTGTTGAGAATGGTTAAAGAAAAACAGCAAACTGGGGAAAAAAATAATGACCTGGCCTAAAAACCAAAAGCAATATTCTATATTTTCAGGGACTATACATTGGAATTGTACTGGTCAGACAGAAACATGGGGTTGCTAAACCTCTCATTTGCTCCAACACTGGCATTCTTTTCTTCTATAAATTATGAGTGTAGAAGTCCAACATAGGATTAGGATGGAATTCATCTCACCAGATTTCAGCCATCTAAATGTTAGGAATGAATTGAAATAGTTTTCTAAGGTCCCCTCCATAGCCAGCAAACAGAAACAGGCACCTTCAGAACATTCACGCTACCTGCCATAAAAAAATCCCTAATTGCTTTGGGCTATATGTCTGTTTTCTAGATTAAAGTGTGGTAAAATGAGTTCCACCCTCAGTCATGTGAGGAGTCTGCAAGTGCTGAGTTTCTGAAGCTTCTTCCAGCTCTTTAATACACCTGGTGTTACAAGTAACAGGCTGGCATGAAAATACTTTCACATCCCTACTTACCACAAATTTGATTGAAAATAACACTGTCCTGCATAAGTGTAGCTTACTCTGATCATGATGCATAGGAAATTTGTATCTGCAGTCCATAACTCAGTGAGTGCTATGAGAATACTCTCCATAAAGTTCAAGACCTCTAATCTTCCTGCTGGTACATGGTGCCTGGTGAGTAACAGCCATACAGCTGGAATATTCTTTCTACAGTTTAGCAAGAGGTGAGGTTTGATTGATAATAGATGAGGTCCTCAGTTCCCTTTGAAACTGTTATAAATCAGTCAGATAGCTGCAAACTGAGAAAAAAATGTCAGGATTACCAAAGGATTTTTCAAAGACATTTGGAGGTTAGAAGCGTTGCATTGCTGGAAGTCAGAACACAAACTGGGGACTGCACTGTTTTCTTCCCAGACTCCGAGAAAGAAAAGACTGATCCTAGGTCTATAAGGAGAAAAGACCATGGGTTCTTTAAAGGAATAAACCAAGCTTTTTGCAAATTTTAGGTTCTGCTGCAGTGCTCCACAACAATTCACCTGCTCAGGCCCTTAACAGAAAAGATGAAACTTGGGAATTCCACCATTATGATGACAAGGATGGAGGCTGTGGCTTTCTGTTGCTAGGAGCATGACTCTTCCAGGGAGGCTGGAACTAGATTATCTTAAGGTCCTTTCCAACCCTAACTATTCTATGATTCTATGAAATTATTCCTTCTAATGAAATAACATTGTTTATGATATTTCAGAGTAACTACACCAACCAAACTGATCCAGGAAAATCATCAAGGATTATGAAGAATTTTTCACTTCAGATCAAGCAAAGGAAAGACCAGAAATAAAGACTTGCCAGTGAGAAACTAAGAAAGAGCTGGTAGCAGGGTGTATTATTAATGCTATCAAACCCTTGCCCTGAAGAGATCCCCCTTTCTATTGCTTACGCTCTGCTAAGCTTCAACTGTTCAAGCTGAAATTTAACATGGCAGGTATCATCCAAAAGGGGTCACAAAGCTCATCCAGAGAAGAAAAGAGACATATTTTTGCCTCTGTAACCACCACTTACTGTTGTATAATGCTAGTGGTGACTTTCCAGTTAGTATAACTGTGGCCGCAGAAAGTATGCATCTCTTCTACAAAAGAATACCATCTTCAGAAGCAGGACTGGTCCCTGCTGAAGCTGTCCAATAAAAAAACTAAACCATTATCTGGTGGATTTCTTAGACATAAAAATATTTGCTCTTTTAGATAAAGGAGTTAGTTATTTGCTGTGTTTTTCAATGAAAAAAATATATTCATCAGTTTAATTTTGGGATCAGGACGATATCTAGGATGATAACAAGTCATTGGAAATCTCCATAAGGAAACCATGGCATGCTGCACTCAGAGCATGCTAATGCGTATCATCAGGTCTCCTATGCTGTAAGAGCTAAAAAGCTGATTACAAAAGTCAATACTTGAAACAGGCGCAGGGAGAGGATTTCATCTCATTTTAAAATGCAGCTACAGTACATATACCAGCAACTGAGCAAGTGATCCAGGACTCAATTTATAATCTGTGGTTAGAAATAGGCACTTTTTGGTAGTGATTAATCTGACCTATTTTACCTGTCTAAGAGGAACTGCAGTGTGATGTAACAGTTCCTGTTTCTTTCCAGTAAGACAACCTTAAAGGCATTAACTCTCCCCATGCCAGACATCTGCATTAGTTGGTGTTAGTTGCATTAGTCTGCTTTTGTGCTGTATGTAGAACTTTGAGTGTAATGCTGGGGAGAAAGTAGCAGGAAGAGAGCTTGCACTGCAGAATTCATTAGACTGTGAAGACCTAGTGCTGTGGAAAGAAATCGTCTCCTGCTGAGTGTAGGATAAGTACAGCATAGAGCAAGCAGTAATGTCAGCAGACTTAAGAGTTTCCGTCATGAGAAGTATAAATATAAAAAAGCCTGTGAAATAAAACTACTTTAGTGTCCCAGCTTGGAGAGAACAGTGAGAAGCATGAAAAGGGTCTTCCCTTCTCCAGTAAGAACTTCATGAAACTGTAGCCTGGCTTTGCAAACTGTCTGGATCATGTCTTTCTCATTTTAATGTCATATTTACAATATGGAATTGCACTGTTTCTGGGGAGATGTACTGTCATCAGGATACTCAAGAACTGTCACCAAGAAACTGCAGCTATGTTATGTAGAATCATGCTTTCCACACCATATTCAGGTGCTAAGCCGTAGAAGACGGAAGGTGTATTGATACCAAATGGGGAGATGGGAGCAAGACATATCTCCTGAAGGTTCGGCCTCTGTATTAGGCAATTAGAGTCAAGAAGAGAACCAAGATCCAGATGACAAAGCTGAGACATCTAAGAAAGCATTCTTGGTGATATGCTTGAGTCTCCTTGCCATGCACCCTGCTGCTATGTAGAGAGCATTTCTTCTCACCGCTTAGAGGTCACAGACTCCACACCCCACAAGCTGCAGGTAGCTGCTAGCCCTAGGAGGACATCAAGTATTAGTATGGTGGCATCCAACTCGATTAACCCACCAGAGACTTAATCAGGAATCTTCTGCATTAAAAGCCTGAGCTGGTACAGACAGTTGTCAATAAGTCATCCAAGAAATAAACATGCACCCTCAGAGATCAGGCAGAAGAAGGGCTTTGGAATGAAAGGGCCATGTTACTGTTTTGTAGGTTTCAGCCATATCAATGTATAGAAAAAGATTTGGCCTCTCCAGGTTTTCATTTGTTGGTGCCCATCAGATATTTATTTTCAGAAAATATCAAGGCAATTGCTAGGGTCCAGAAAAATAACAAAATAGAATAAAAGTTACATTTGAAGAGCTGTAAACAGATTCTAAATTAAAACACATTTGTTAAGTGAAATAGTTCAGGAAAAAACGTTCCCAAAAAGCAAGAGCTCTTGTCACTTGCAGGGTCACGTATGTCCTCCTGTCACATAATATTTGATGCAATAAAATTTTTCTGGTACAATTTTCAGTGTACTGGAACATTATCTTTGATTAAGACAGAGGTTAGAAAGTTTGCACTGTCATCTCTGTCTTTGTCTCATTCATTTTACCCTTAAGGCTTATTCTTCCTATACACATAGTGTTATGCTTTGTATCTTAAACTTTTAGGAAATTGAATCCAGCAACAGTCGAAGAGAGTTAAATTTAAATTGCTCAGTTTTGAATGGCTGAAAGACTCAACACTGAAGAAATTTTTAGAAATGCTCAATACTATTAAGGAGTAACTTAAAGGCAGCCTAGTAGTTAAGGTACAAAACTAGATATCAGGAAATTTGGATTCACTGCACTGCACCAGGTTTTCTTTGTGATCTGATGTAAATATGCATGTTCCCCATCTGTATAACGGGAGCATTATTATTCTTCTGTCTGCACTGCCTAAGAATCCTGCAGGCTTCTCTTCAGATGTACATTATTCCCTCATCTATGAACACTTTGCAAGAGAAAAAGCCTTTGAATGTATTCTTTTTCAGGGCAGCAATGATCTTATTATGCTTTTGAACAGCCTTGCTCAGCACTGGGATCTGAATCTGCTATAGCTCCTCTGTTACAGAAACACAAGTGTTAATAATAATTAATGATATTAGCACCTTGTAATTGTACTGCATTCAGAAGCTCTTTCTTACCTCTTTGCTCTGGGTTAGATAACTCCCCATTGTCTGCTTTAGCTATAGTAAATACCACTGTTGCACAATGTTATTGCTGTAGTTGTCAACAATTTATTCAAAGGACATCTTATGAGTGCAAATAAAGCAAGCAGGTGTCTGCACTGAAGAGTTTGTAGACTACATTGGAGATAGCGCAGCAAGACGAACAACAGAAAGGGAGCATTGGAATTCAATGCCTTTCATAGAGATACAAAGCAATAGACTTTTTCCTGTTCTCTTCTTCTCATTTACTTTCTTGTTGCTTTCTTGAAGTCCTGGTGTGTGTGCAACATTTGCATTCTCCAAACACTAAGCAAAACACAGTTAGTTGAAGTATAGGCCAAGATACATAGGAAGTCTTGAGGGAGGCAGATACTGCAAATAACCCAGCTCTCTGCAAATCCCTGAAGAAATGGTATCTCTTGAAAAAAAATCAGAATCTTTTCTCCATCAAACCTACAATTGCTCACCTCCTCTTTTGTGGACAGCTGCACAGGGAATGGGGATGTCCCTTGGCTCCCAGTGATGTCCTTTCACAAGGCAAAATCAACACCTTATGAGGTACATGAATCATTGCTTGATAAAACAGAGAAGCTAATTCAGGTCCTGATATAAAGACTGTTCACATTAGAAGTAAGATTCCTACTGGGCTTTTGACCAGGTCCCTTTCTTAGTCTTTGTAACCTGAAAAAAAAAAAAAAAAACAAATCCAACATTATTTTATCTTTTTCTTTCTGTAATTTATTAATATCTCTTGTTAGATCTTGCATTTACCTAGGACTGTGGTTCCTACATATGGATTTACAAGAATAAGAAGAAGCATGTGAAGATGTCCTGATCTCCCTTGTGCTAACAGCATCTCGTGCAGCATGTCTGGCTGCATCAGAAAACGCAGCCACGGTTGTTTAAAGAGGCATGTCTGTCAAAGCAGACTATGTGTTAGGAGCATCAAGGTTCATTCCTGACCGAGGCTTTGAAGTGTTCTGTCTGTCAACCTACACACATTAAGTAAAACAAAGAAGAGATGGGATGAGACTGGAAAACGATGAGAGAGCACAGGAGCTCATGGAGCAGAGTCCTGCAGCACTTCATATAGAGAACTTACAGTGCCTCCACAGGAGTCAAAGGCATAGGGAGGGACAAGTTGCTGTAAGCTACTTTCATTACAAGCTTATACATTGGAAATGAAAATGTCACCCCAGAGCAAAGTCTTAACTTTGTTACCCTACAGACAACTCCAACTGAAAAATAATTACAGGTTAAAAAGGAAAGAGAAGAACTTGTCACTGGGGCTAATAGCAGCTAGCATCTCTTCCAGGGTAGAAAATGTTAAAGACTGAACTGCTGCCAAAATCTATGGTGAAGCCAAATCCAGCAGGGAGATTCTGTGTTGCATTAATAAACTCTGGATCAGGCTTTTCATTTCCCTTTTGTTTGCTGCACTGAGCAAGAAGTAGTGGAGAGAAAAGAGACTCACTCTTGCAGGAGCCCATTGGCCCCCTTTGCCAGGTGACAGCATATTGCTCTATAGGGCATGTTACATCTTTGCACTTCTCTTATCAAAATGTCAATACTTTCTCATTGCGTTTGAGTGTTCCTAAGAAAGTACATACAGGAAATGAAAGTCAGGAGGTACAAAGGGTTGAGATAGGTGCTCCAAGGAAAAGTCCCAAAGTAGAGGCAGGAACCTGAGCAAAAGTACAAGCAACTGTTATTTACTTATTTTTTTATGGCTACATTTGTGATTTTTAAAGGCAGGAATGAAAGTTTGATGCTTGGCTCCCACTGGGTGTTACAAAATCTGTTGAAGTCAGGAAAAGTAACTAACAAGTCCTGCTGTCAGCACTGAAAAATGCGTCAGACTTTCCCTTCACCAGCCTTTATTTTGGCTTCTTGGCTGAGCTGTTTAGTGAGTTTCCTGTTCCTAACAAGGGAAGATTTGCAAACTTCCTACCCACGTTTCCCTTATTCTGGGTGAATGGCACTGCTATAGCCAAGGAAAAGAAACACATCTGCAGCAAAATGCTGGTCACTTTTAATCCATGACACCTTTGCCAAGATTTCAATGGGTCTGGGTTTCACTCACATGTTCCTACTCTGACTCAGCTTTGTTCCCATTTTGTATACGTAGTACTGGGCATTTTGAATTCATAACATCAGAACAGCAGAAAGAAGCATTAAAACTTGCTGTTTAGGCTTCTCCTCTGTTCCAAACTTATCCCTTCATCAGTGTGGTTATAAGCTGTAATAGGCATTGCCTCTACAAGTCATTGCCTTTGCAGCTAGAGTAGAGTCTTTCTGCTCTAGCAGGTGTAAGGCAGTGCTGACAGCACAAGACCATGCCCCCCACTCCGTCCCTCCTTGCATTTTGGAAAATCATTAATAATGAAAAAAAATACAATGCTTGATTTATGTTAAAATTTCATCATTTAATTTAATGTCAGAGGATTTTAAAGTGGCAATTATCAGCTTGGCACAAGATTGTGCCTCAGTGCTGGATCCACAGAACCCACCTTTCACTGATGTACTGTCAAATGGAGCTTCCCTGAGGTCCCCCCAGAAGGGCTGTTCCTTGCCACAGCTGGACTATGTAGAAAAGACAACACAACCTCAGGCTTCATCATGTTCTCAAAGGAAACAGCTTGAGCTGTTTCTTTGGACAAGTAGTGGAGACCACATTGTGTTATACTGTCTCATACGCAGCCTGAATTTGAAGCAAGAATGCATCACACCATATAAATTGATTGCTGACATAAAATGAGCTTTTTAAAGTAACAGAAAAAAATGTAAGATGTGCAACAGCAACAGACAGTACTAGCAGCAATAGCAAACTAGTTACTAATAGGCTGGGATTTCAGTTTCAAGTTAAATTTGCATTCACATAAATGCACCAGAATGGATTTTATCTGAGAAAGGGAATGAAAAGAAAAACCCAACCCGATCACCAACACTCCCTCAAATTCAGCCATTTTATGTCTGAACGTTATGTGTATGTTTGGTGGCTGATAGCTTGGATCAAGACAAATTTGTTTTATTTCTCTCCCTGCAGCTTGTTCATTAAAATTCTGCTGTACTCCAGCAGCCAGCATTGTGCTGCATCCTGAAAACTGCGCAGAGGGAAAGTGCCACAACAGACACACGCCAGCTGTCCCTTCCAATCCACCAAACTATTGCTTCCCCGGGTGGAAATATAGTATTTACCCTTTTCCTGGGGAAATAACATATTCTGCAGCAACACAATAGAACACAGCTTGTTCTTACATGGTTCAAGTACACATGTGGCAAACACAACAGCCTGATTTCCCTCTGCATTGCTTTAGTTTTGCACAGATGTGTACCAAAATTATTCCTACTGATCTGTTTTTTTGCCAGCCATAAACCCCAACTGCTGCTATTCTACCTCCCATAGAGCTCCTGAGTCCCAGAAAGGTGTCTGGCCCTGTACTCATACCCACAGTGCCTGGAAGATACATGTCCTCACAGAGAGCTGCATGGCTGCCTTGCACTGGCACTGGTTATGTCTCCGTAAATACCAGGGACACATATAACAGTCCTGGATTAGGTGCAGAAATTCCTCAGCCCTCTTAAAATACTGGTATTATGCCAAGATTCCTAGATGCCTAAAATTAAGCTTCAAGATCATATCTAAACAAGGGCTTGGTGAGCCTTAGATGGAATTCAGGCACCTGAGTACCAAACAGTTACAACATGGTTGCAAAAGGCTGCTGTTCAGCACTTTTCCAAGCCTAGAGGTGCGAAAGTACAGAGATGCTTTACTTTCTTACTGTAATGTCTCCAAATCCCTAAAACAGGGCTTGCAGTGCCTATGTAGACTGGTATCTAACTCAGCAGTCATCGTAACCCTGTTCATTTTCAGTGGTGCTTGTACTGCAGTACCAAAGCTACCGATGGTCAGAAACCAACAAATGCTGACTCAAGGTTGTGACTCCTTTTTCTAAAGTAACTAAACTTGAAGTTTCATTTACATTGTTGATAAATCAGTGCAGCACTTTAAACAAGACTATTTCAGTATACAACAAAAGTATTTGCTTTTAAAAGGTACCTAAATGTCTGTAGCTATTGAATTCCGACATCCTTCAGGCTATATTGTTATCCTATATTATATTTGAAGGGGAAATGTGCACAGAAATACTCTGCAGCAAGTTACGCCTGCTTGGCTTTCACATTGACTTGGTGTTTGCTCATTCAGCATCAGAGAAGTATTTGGGCCCAGGCTCCAATAAGTGAAGGATCAGAACAGGAGGAGATTTTGCGTCAGTGTGTGGGCTGTGAATGCAACAAGGAGGTGATTAAATAGACACTGGCAGCAGAAGATAAAGTTAGCAATTATGAGGCCATTTCCAGGAACAGCCTGCCCAGAATAAAATTATTTAGCTTAAAATCAGCAGGTAAAAGTGAAAAATGTCTTTCAAAGAGGTCTGCTGTTGCAGTAAGATTGGGTTTTCTTTCCCTTCCCTTTAGGGCTGCTAACTAAATGGTTGTACAGTTTTCTTTGCACATATCTTGGTGATTATGTTTAATATTATTGCCCCTCTTTTCAGAGCTAACAGCACTCATGCAGAAAGTTAGGCTGGAGTGTGATGCTGTCTGTTTTCTATGCCAAGGCAGCATTAAAAGGAGACTTGTAAATTTTCTTATGTACTCTTACCCTGATGCTGTGAGCACAGCATGAAGGGGCAACTACCTATAATGTGGATCCCTACTGTGCTCCACCATACACAGGGTGAGATGGCAGCAACATCACCAGACAGTGCCGGCAGCAATGTGAAATCATTAGAAACTGGGCAAAGTTCACAGATTTCTTCCCTAAGGGCTTCCAGATTTATGACAGATGACAACTCTCTTCAGTTGCTCCTGACATGATTGGCTTCAAAATACTTTTCTCAGAAGTGAAGACCAAATCCTGTAAACCATGCACATAAGCCATCCAGCCCCCTAGCCTTTGCTTTGTTTAAGAAATACGCATGTTCCATTTTCATATTGCACAAGTTGGTTTATATCGATCAACAAGAGCTATTGAATATGCATGTATACATGCTGAGAGCACCTCAGGTGCAGGAAAATTATGTTATGAGACATAAATGCACAAATTTCCATTGTAAGAAGACTGATGTGAAAGCTTAGCCTCCTGTAAATACTGTTACCAGTGCAAAAACCTCATTCTCCTTAAACATTTCCACTGATATTAAAACTGCAGAGTTTGGGAGCTTTCAGGAGCATCTCACTTTGTAAGATTTTCTTACTAAAATAAAATACTTGAAAGATATCTGTTCTGTTTAAGATTTTACCTTTTATTTTGGTTAATATTACATAAACATAGATACATCAGAAAGTAGCTTTTAAACACTTCCCTCTGCAACCAAGTCCACCCCTCAGACTAGAAGGATGCTGACAAATAACGGGCATATCCCTAAAACTGGCATCAGCTAAACACAACACTACCTGTGGTGTGATTTCCAGGTTTTAGAGTTCATGGGGAAAATTGCGATCATCTGGTCTCTTGTGCCTTTTGTGCAACCAGGGCCATAGCATTTTGTCACTGCTTCCTCCAGGTCATCAGGGTTTAGCTTCGATTTTTTCCATCACTGCAGGTAACACAAATAACACAATTCTATAGGAGTCTCCATAGAGACAGATCCACTGCTAAATACAGAGCCTCATCTCTGCAGTCAAAGCTTGGTACTTCAAACCTGGACACTGGATCTGGAAACTTTAACTTTTGCAATGAGGGATTGACAAAACTAACCTCAAGCTAAGCGGAAGTTAACATTACTGAGGTGCAAGGTTTTACTCAGTGTTAAAGAGATAGCAAAAATAATCTTTATCCTGTGCACAAGTAAAAGGGTGGGAGCGGTTTTTCTGAGGAAAAAAAATCCTTCAGTATCTATGCTGTGGGGTATACGAGACCATAGAGCTGATGATGCTGATCCAGGGAAAATTGTGTGAACACCTGCAAGGTCTGTGCATGCTATTTCTTTAGTAGAGTTGCTATAATGTGTAGTCACACATACCATGGCATAACAGCAACATAATAGTCCAAAGACATACAAGAACAGTCCAGTGTGTGGTTAGAGGACCCATGTGCTCCAAGGAGTGTTTTTGTAGACAGAAGTGAGGGATTTTACACGTGTGCCAGTAAACAATGCAGTAGGTTTGAGTGCTGATATTTTTTCCTGGGTGAACAAGCCCAAAGATATTTCATACAGCCTTATTCTTATTCTGACAAAATATACAGAACAAATGGTTCGATCTTTTCTACTAAATGCAGCTTGAGGCATATAATTAGCAATCTAGAGAGGATGATTGCAAGAGAACTGGCATGAAAAGTTACACTGTTATCACAGATGAAGTTGTAATATTTCATTATCATTTCATGATGCATGAATTAATTGATATTTATTCACAAAGGTGCATTGGAAATAGTGGTGCCTTTTATGATAATTATACCTGTTTTTCAATCCAGGGGAGAAAAAAAACTGCCTTAAATGCTATGAGTTATGAGACAGACCTTCAAAAAGCAGCATAACTACTTGTACCTATAAAAATACTGCCATTATGTGTGTTTCTTTTATATATTCATGGTTCCATTAGCTATGCCTATATACATATGCACTGTGTTTATGTCATGTAATGATGCATGTGAGAATGTGAACATACACCTTGGAGGGAAAAGTGTTCTTAAGTGTTCTTTTTATGAGAAAGAATTACTCTACCCACTAGTGAAATATATTCAACCTTGAGTGAAATGGCAAGGGCTGTTTGCTGTCTATGAAGGCTGCATAGATCTTAAACAGGATAGAAAAAACCATACCTGATTGCGTGTGTTTCTCTCTAAGGATTATGTTGCTGGGTTCTGCAGGTATACTATCAGTTCCAGGGGTTTAAGTGTTTCAGTTCTTAATCACTGGCAGCAAACAGCAGATGGAGGTAAGCTGTGAGCGTTTTTGTGCTTGTCAACTGCTTTGTGAAGCCCTGATCAGATGGACAAGGGCAACAGATGTAATGAGAAGAAGTTTTAGAAAATATTTAAGCAGGTTTTGCCTGGCATACAGTTGATATTTATTACCAGGGTGAAAAGAGATGAAATTGGTGTTGTACTTTCTTTGCTTCCTGAAACTGGAAAGTGCTACTCTTATATGTAATCAAAGCTACTGACTCTGCTATGAAACCTCAGAGACATTAGGAAACATTAGAATACCTTAGAAAGGACAGCTGGCCAGAATCAAGGTGAAGAAAGAATTTTAAGAAAGACAAAACACGGAAGAAGGAATTCATACATGCTGGAAGTAAAATAGGTGGCACTGAATATCAATATCCTGGAGGCATATGAAAGTAGAAAGATTGCAACCACTAAGAAGAAGATAACCAAGAGAAAACATTTAAAAATATCCAAGTACTGCTGAGTTTCAAGCAGAAGCCACAGAGTCTTTCTCTGCAGATTCAGCTGGTCAAGTGGAGCTGAGAATTTGAATGACAGAAACATGAGTTTGACTTTCAGGGTTCCCAGTAAGACACTAAAGCTGGGGCCAAGAAGATTCCAGAAGTCCAAGACTACTGTGCTAAAAGAAATGGAAAGAACAGTTTGTAAAGGAGACTCAACAATAACAAACTGCTCTCTCCTTGGAGCCAAATCTCATGACATCATTCTGGGAAGACATTTTGAGGTTGGCATAAAAAGCTCTACTAGTGAGATTGTATATTAGCACAAATGGCACTTCTGTACATGATAACACGTGGAGAGTGTGGAGGGGACTGGTAGCGATGTAAATCGCAGTAGTTTCCTGTCCTCGAAGAGTCTCACATTGGGTATCTGTAAGTGATGCCATAGTCGAGGAAGCAAAAAACTGCTCAGTGTCCACCACAGTATGGAAGAACCTCTCTGCTGGAGGAGCAGCTAGATTACAAAAACAAAAGCAGAATAGTATTAATTTTATGCCAAATAAAGAAAATAAAAACTAATCAAACCCTCAAAGGACGGAATGTGAAGACATTCTTTATGCATCAATGCATCAATATATCTATACATGTACACATCAAGATTCTGTGTAATAATGAGGAAGAATTTGAACTGCTTGCTTAGGAACATATACTTGATTTAGTTACTGGCACTAAAACTCTGCGAGATTTGAATGAATGGAATGTAAAAGCTGCAAGTTCTGTTTTATGTGGGAAGCGTGGGGTGGGAAAAGGGGAAGGCAAAATATCATGATCACTTCCTGACTTCCTGACAATTTAAGAAAATGTTCTTGAATATATATACAACAAATTTCAAAGAACATTAAAGGGAGTTATAGTTTGTGTCTGACATAGATCACTAGATCACACCATGAAACAGCAGAAGGAGATCTTAAAGGTTCTATAATGTGTGTGACAAAAATACATTCTGTAATGGGGGACATCTATTTCACTCAGATTTCATAAATTGGCAACTTTCACCCTTCTGGAGTGTCCTTGGAAAATTTTTAATTTTAAAGATGAACACACTGAAATCCAAGAACTGAGATAAAAATACAATAATTATAGATTTGAAAGCTGGGCCATACTGAGTACTAAGTCAGTGAGTTTGATGCATTTTTTTCCAGTGAAAACAGACAAACCCCACGTATTTGCTATCTTAATGAGACAATTTGATATTTGGAAAATATTAACTGGATCATCTTGATTTCATCATATCCTGCAAGAACCAACATGAGGAAGAAAACTTTAAAAATCGAGTGTCAATACATGTATCAGATAAAGCATCATGAAGCCCATAGCTTCCAGCTATACAGATTCAGCCAAGAAAAAAGATTCAAGGTTTAACCACAAATCAGTGATTGGAACAATTTCCCAGAAATGATGTTTAGAGTTTCAATGGGAGAGGGTGGTGTGGTCATGTCAGAATGACTTAATAATTTTTTTCCCTTATTTCATGTGTAGCAACTTTGTGCAACTAATGTATAAATCCTTTTAAATTTATGGTCTTCCATTGATGGAACAGAATTCTTGAATAACATACTTTCAGTTCTTTTTGTTACAGAGGTCCTGCTCTTCATGTCTTTTCTGTGGTTTCTGAACTCATTAGACATAAATGCAAGTTGGTGTGGCAGGGTAGTGGCATGATTTGTTTGTAGCAGGTGGTACTTTGTAAGAGTGTTGACTACATACTATGTATGTTGATTTGATTGATGGTGGTGATTTTAGCTTCTCTTTAAAGCAAAGTATACATGTTATTGAAAGATTTTCTCAGAGGCTTCAAATAGGGTTACTGCTGATAAAGGTATATGTATATGTTTCACTGAACTCAACTGAGGAAGCTGATGTTTTGGTGACTGAAAGACCCTAATTTGTGCCTCGGTATCATGGGGCACACTGAATGCTTCATGTCCTACTGACGCTGCCCTGGTCTTACCATCTCATCTACTTAGCAGGCAGCAGTTCTATCAACATAAGTGGCAACAAAGCATCCAAAGGTCATTTGAACCAAAGAAAATTTGCAAATTTTGAGGTTGGATGATGGTGTTTTTTCACAGAGAAAAGAAACAAAATCTAAGTGCCTTGACTCTAATTGCAGGATACCACAGACCTAATTGAGGGATACACTCTCAGAGCAAGCGCACCTCCATCAGTGAGGTTTGCTGAGAGTTTCTGGCCTCTGTGTGTGTGCATATTCCTCATAACCCTAATAATCTTGTGGTTGGCATTCTTCCTTTGAATGTATTAAATACAAACATGATTCCCAGAACTGCTTAGTTTAGTGGCAACCAAGTTAAAGTGGTTATTGTGGTAAACTTAATGCAGGGTCTTATCAAAGAGTTTGCTGGAGATCCAGTACTTCTCTCTTCTTGAAACTGGAGATCCAGTACTTCTCTCTTCTTGAAACTAGATTACTCCTCTGTGGTATTAAGCAGTTGCTCAGTAAGAGGCACTATACCTGTGCTGTATCTTGTTGCATACATAAATTGTAGTATTTGTTATTAGTCCAATCTATTTAATGCATAAGGTATTGAAGAGAGCATATGCACAGGTGCATGTTTGTTTACTGGGTAGATTGTCATCCTTCATATCCTTTTTCTGCTCAAGATGGAATAATGTTTGAGTTGAAGCTTCAGAGTTGCAGATGTTTGATTATCATATCCTATCTAAGCAGATAAATGCAGCCAGCATCTTGCCAGCTTGTATCATTATTCTGTGCTGCATTCCCCCTTACCTTTCATGTCTCTAGCTAAGTACATAAATCACCTAGAAAGCAGGGATGAGAAGTACATCCGATAGTCATCAAAACGCATCCATCCATGAAAGGAAGGATCAAGAATATCAAAATTACTCTGAGAGGCATCTGTCTAACAAATATGTTTATTAAACTTGTTTGTAAAAAATGCTCAAGTGACTGAGATTAG
>JASSUY010021338.1:0-27364 GCA_032466535.1 Forpus xanthops | reverse complement strand
GGCCCTCCTCTGGACTTGTTCCAACAGTTCCATGTCCTTTTTCTGTTGAGGACACCAGAACTGCACACAATATTCCAAGTGAGTTCTCATGAGAGCAGAGTAGAGGGGCAGGATCACCTTCTTTGACCTGCTGGTCGCTCTCCTTTTAATGCAGCCCAAGATACGGTTGGCTTTCTGTGATCTATTTTCAGGATTTAAATTATATGAATACAGAAAGAAGTGACAATTAGCATAACCCTTGAAATCTGTTTGCTAAAAGTGACCACCGTGTGACTTGGGCAAAATGGTTAGCACCTTCTCCAACACAAGCTGCAGGAATATTGCCCCTCTTTCAAGGAGTAGAAGACCAGCTCCTTGATTCCTAAGGGTCTCTGTGTAAGCTTGATTTATGAAAAGATTCTCATTGACATAATTGTGCTTGAACCAATACTCTAAGGCATTATAAAATGGAAATTCATATTTGAGTCACCAAGATAATAGGCTGCAAAGGTTCATGGATTAGTGTTTCCAAAGCCACCTTACAGGAAAAAATTTACAGAAAAGAAATGTAAATCTAGGTAATAATACAAAGTCTGGAGGCAGTTTTAATGGAAAAAAATGTTTTATTTACATATAAACAATTTACAGAAATGTGAAGATTTTGTCAACATTTTCATGAGTTATTAAAAATCTTCTAACAATCTGAAATATGCCGTACTAATAAGGCCAGAAAGTAGTGCACTGATGTATTAATTATGTGGCAATGGAGTAAAGGTAAAATTGTTTGCAACTATGTCAAAGAAAAACAAAACCCTTCCCCAAAACACTGTCCATTTGCTTCATGAAAGTTGTCAAAAATTTTATTCAGGTGCTCATTTGGGTTGAAAAGGTCCTTTTCAACGCCAGCCTTTCCAGGGGACAAAAATGCATAATTTTGCCCATTACTCTGGCAAAGTACTAGCAGAATTTCTCTCTCACATTAAGGCATGCTGTTTACCTCCATCTACAGCTCTGGGCTCCCTTGTGGTAGAGTTGTTAGGAAAACGGTAAGTCACATCTCTGAAAAATTACATAACTTCCATACACATACACACGCCTCATATTTTTCTCTTTTTTCTTCAGTCACAATAAATATTTCCTGCCTAGCCTTTGTCATATAAAGGAATAACTTACTTGACTTCTGAAGTGCAGAAATAGCATGGGACAGAAAAAAAAACCTAAGTAAGCTAACTTAAAAGCCTTTCAGCATTACAACAGTGGTGGTAGAGCTCTGAAGAACGTGGGGAGGCTGGGTCAACTAAGGCAGCAGACTTTTGCCACCCTTCTCTTAAAACAAACAACTTGGAGCATTAAAACAGAGTATGGCCTGTCTCTGTTATCAGGCACTTCCCTATCAGACATGAGTGTCATCCCACGTGTTTCACTTCAGGATTTCTGTGATCTCTTCAAATGGCAGTATGAAGCACACAGAAGAGGTACAGCTCCTTCAGCACTGATTACCACTACCATAAATAGTCCAAATTTAATGCTCTTTTGCTGTCACTGCTCTCTAATGACCATTTTCTGCTCACATTGGCTATCCTGTGCAGTGTTTTTCTGCAGAAGGTGATGGGGATGACTTGACCAGAATGGGGGGAAAAAAACACTGCACAGAGTGGGAGCTTCTGAGGAGGTCTTGGTACCAAGATTAATCTTCCATTAATGTTTCTGAGCCTCAAAGAAACATCGCCAGTCTCTCGAGAGTCTCAAGAGAATCTCTGTATTGGAACGGAAATATGAAGGACAAATCTTTCTAGGGTGTATTGAAAAAAGATTTGTGTCTTTCTCCCTGTTGTAAGAAATTATAGGTCACCTCATTACTGTGGTTTTACTTTAAGAATGTGATGTCCCAACTGCTATCCTTGATCGACTGGTGATAAAATAAACTATCTGGCTTTAAACTGAGAGAGGGTAGATTTAGATTAGATATAAGGAAGAAATTCTTCACTATAAAGTTGGTGAGGCACTGGAATAGGCTGCCCAGAGAAGATGTGGGTGCCTCAACCCCAGAAATGTCCAAGGCCAGCTTGGATTGAGCTTTGAGTAAACCGGTCTCAAGGAAAGTGTCTCTATCCATGTCAGGGAGATAGAAATTATATACATTGTAATGGTCTCTTCCAACCCAAACCATTCTATGATTCCTTCCTTCAAATGAGGAGTCCTATTCTGCCTGGTGTGAACCAGGAAGTTTTATCATGGAGGAGGCAAGGCCCACAGTGCTGCAGTGGCTCCATGACTTGGCACACAGCTGCCCATCATGTGTCCTTTGGAGGTCATACCATTTAGCTTTCTTTTCACATGCCAGAAGTGTGACTGTTCATTTTGCAAAGCACAGCTGCGCTCACTCATTTGGAGCATCTCACCTTTTAGCAGTCAGAAGAAAACACAGTATCTGTAAGGCTAAAACAATGCCCCCTCACTGAACGACAGTGTTTTCACGCACCCCAGCTGCAGGGAACTCTGAACTGGCAAGTGCAGCTGCTGCTAGAGGCCAGGACAATCCCATAAGGGGGGTTCTGCTGGGAGTAATTCAAAAAGATCTACCGACAAAATACAGTAACGGTGCACAAGAAGAAAATGAGGACATTATGCTTCAGAACCCAGGAGCAGCACTGCATATTCTCAAGCGCCATCTACTGGTATTTGACCTAGTGACAACTTACACGTGCACAGACATCCTTTTTTTTTTTTTGGCATTCTGACAGGGCGCGGTTTTAACAATTTGTTTGTAGGAGTTTCAAGAAAGTCACGTGTAAGGCAGAAAAAGAGAGACCTGCACTGCCTGGGGAAACGCCGCTGCTAAAACCGCAGGGGAAGGGCAGTCTCTAGGAAAATCTTCAGCTGGCTTTTCATTGGATGAGAGCAGAGAATTCAATCAGAGCACCCAAAGCTACATGAAGTTGGACTTCATTCATTCTTCTGCTTGTGGAACTGCTTGCTTCATTTTCTTCAAGGGGAAAACTTGAAACACTGTGAGCGTATTCAATAAACCTAGACCTCGTAGATCACATAACTAAGTCCCCAGAGCCTGCAAATTTGTTTTGTACAAAAGCTCTCTAAATGTATTTCTCTGAACACAAACAGTGGAGCAAAACACTTTCTTTGGATGATTCTTTCATTCTCTACTATTTTCATTACCAAAACTAATTAAAAGAATATATATTATTCAGTTTTACTCAAAAATGTTATCTTTGCATTTTTTTTCCTTAGTTATCATATTCCCTCCCTCTTTTAAGTAAGCTTGTTTTAGAAAAGAACATTTGTTTCTTTCTGTCAAAACTTTGTTGAATTTCAAGCATATTTGCTATTTTTTTTTTTTTTTTTTTTTTTTTTTGTATCTAAGGCAAGGGGAACTATCTACTTGGAAAAGCATAGACTTCAAGGTACATTTGGATATTCTCTGTTCTCTAAAAGTTCTTCGAAGATATCATTTCAGCTTTGTCACCTGGAGACTTTCATACCCTGAAATAGCTCAGAGCATCTACTAAAGTGTTCAGGGCCACAGTGGCAGGTGTCTCAGAAGTCATTATAATGATGCATTCCTAATTTCCAAAGACTAACTGCTTCCTGACAGAAATCATCTTATGTGAAATTACTGCTGCATACAGAATGTATTAGCGGTGTTGACCACCATTACCAATTCATAATGGTGCTCAGTAGGAAAGCAACATTCAGTAAGTTTCATACACACACAGCTCCCACAAGTTGATCAAGGGACTGGTTTCTTTAGAAGACCAAAAAAATATCACACACTTTCATTTTCCCTTAGTAATAATAGACTTGTAAGCAGTTTAAAATAGAAAGACATAACCCTCTACCCATAGTCAAAATATCTACAGTCACCATTTGCAAAAACGTGGCTTGAAGCATTCCTTTGTATATTCTCACAGAGCAAGACAGATCCTTATCAAAAAGATAGGGTGTTTTTTAATGATATTAAAGAAATTAAGACTCTAAACAAACCTTGGTAGCAAGTGTCACTAGATTTTTTTGCTATGAATTCCCAAAATCTGGTGAGCTTTCTATGCAGTAACCTTCCAATAGCCAAAAAGTCAGATCTCCAAAATAAAAAAACAAAAAAAGAAGAAAAAAAATAGTAATGGTCCTGATATGTAATAAATTGGTATAACTTCAAATGCATGAAAAGAATAAACCATCAAGTGGGAAAAAGCGCCACAAAAAAACAGACCCAGGAAACAATCTCTTTATCGAGGAGCCAGACCGCAGTGAAAGTCACTGCCAAAGCGAGCAGCAGATCTGTACAGCACCTTGCCAAACGCAAAACTCCAATGTGCCTTGTCAGTTGTGAGAAATTCCAGCTATAAATAGGAGGGGAGAATCTAGGAATTTAGCTCTTTACAGGAATGAGGCAGGGAGGTGTGTGGTGAAGGGATTAAGGAGGTGTGATAATTGCAACACTATGATGGGGATAATGGGCTGCTGATGGGGGTGATTAGGCTGCTAGGTGAATGCCTGACAGCCCTTAAAGCTGCTGCAGCCTGGTAGAAGTGATGCGTATGTTTTCTGGTTCTGTTCTGCTCTTGCGCAAGACTCATGGTCCTTGAGCAGCCTGACTGAAGATCATCCAAACTCTCGTTATCCCTCTCTCACATCTAGCAAGTTCACCAGGGTGTTGATCAAGGCTGCTCCTCACCAGCTATAGTGACAGCAGCCAGCAATTTTACTGCAGTCTTACTGCCCCTTGTCTCCAAAGGATACATGTGGCATGTGAGCTCCTCTATGGTAGAGGATGAGAACATGATTCCCGTCGTTAGATGAGCGGATGGGCTCACTCCTCTTTCCTCCTCAAAGCAGGGACACCTCTAGGGTAAGATTTGTGATACCGGTGTGGCTCTGAACTTAATGAATTACCAATTGTTTTGGTTTTTTGTTTGTTTTTTTTTTTTTTTTCTAGGTAAACTCAATAATCTGTTAAATACCTTTGGATTTGAGTGCTAATGGAGTAAGTGAATCTATCGAGGGCAATGCCAAATCTGTATTTCTGTTGCTTCAATAAACCACTCTATTCGTGAATCCATAATCGTGGAAGTTCTTGGGCGTGACTGGATGTACAGTGTCAAGCTGATTTTAGCAAGTGCAGAACAGACGCACCTGGCTCCTCTGGTCTCTTGAAGAATGTCTGGGAATCAGGGAGGGGGGGAGATTTTCTGTTGAATTTCTATGCTCTTAACTCAATAGTTTCCTTTACAGTTTTGAGCAATGCTTGACTAATGTTCCTGGTTGTTAAACCCTGTAAGTTTTAACGAGCCTAACTTCTATTTTCTGTATTTATTCAAACCATAGATTAACATCAGTTTTCATAAGTCTGAGTATTTCTTAGCTTTTCTTAATTAGCAGAAGCTAATTAAAATGATAGTTGCTGCATAAAAAAAGGAAAGTGATTGTAGGAGTAAATGCATGGGACTGCGGTACCATTAGTTGAAATAGAAGAACTTAAAATAGCCTGGTAAGAAAGCAGCACTCATACTCTGTATATAGCAATATACCTGCATGTATGTATGTATACTTAATTCACCCACCTGTAGAAGCTGCGTAGGGAAGAACACTATCATCTTCCCTGTAGAACATACCCATAACCTTCATTCCAAGTGCCCATGAGTGCTTTAAGAATGCAAATGTTGCCGCAGACTTACTTTGCCCACCCCAGAGATGAGGGCAGCCAGCCCTGGGACAGAAGAAAACAACTATCAGTAGCACATAGAGTAAATATGTGTAGGGGCAAGAAAGCAACAACAAAAACAAAAGAGTGTAGCATCTAAATGAAGATACGAAAAGAAGGGACAAGTTAGTGCTCTATAATGGGATCAGACAAGCAACTTAGTCTAGTTGCCTGCATGGCCAAGACACGCTGCTAAGGTCTGTGGGTAGGCAGTATTTGATGACATTCACTGGGTCCCTCAGGAGCAAGTAGGCAGCTACTGAAAGACTTCTTTATTTTTTTAACAGGTGACCTTTATCAGGGTGTTGACTGTGGCTCAGATTCATTGCCTTTCATATACAACAGTTTCAATACACAGCTGCATGCTTTGACATCCAGTGGGACTGCCTTAGCTGTATTGACAGAGATAAGTTTTAGTTAATAATGAAAACTACTTCATTTATAATTTGAATATTATTTTTCTTAATTACTATAAATGCCATTGTGGTTAAGAGACTATATCCAGATTCTCCAAATTATTTAAAATTCTAATGCCAGTTTAAGTCCCTAATCCATACTGATTTCACTGGGAATTAGAGAGTAAAATACCTTTAAGAAGCTGGGCTCTAGTTCTTGTAAGAAAATTAACATATACCCTCAAGAAAGGTTATAAATTATTTGATATGAGATATTCCAAAGTCAATGTCTTTAAAATTCATTATGTTTCACAAGTGGCTGATTTGTTTCAGTATCTTGAAAACTTTTTAAAGTGAGACACATTTTCTGAAGACATTATCTAATTATTTCTTAACCAGCTTCAGAGAAGGTTATGTATATATGCACACATACATTTATATGTATATAAATCTATACATATATTTATGTATACATAAACAGTCTGTTAACACTATTCTGAATTTTAAGAGAATTTTTAGAAGGTTTATATATAGTTCAATAGACCAGGTCTACAACATTCAGCTATATGCTTCTCTAGCTGTAATATTTTATTTAATATTAACTGGTAAACATTATATTTAGTAGTAATTCCAGATCCTATACAACATTCTTGCAGGTTAGAGTAACTCAGGTTCATGTTGAATGAGCTCAAGATCATGATGAATATATTCAGCATAAAACTTGTTGATTTTAAAGACACCAAAACATGTCAGTTCAACATGACTACAGAAAAAAATTAAACTCTCTTCTAGAACAAATTAGGGCAGGGAAAAAAAAAAATGCAAAGGTTTTTTTTCTCTGTGTTTTTGTTTAGGAAGAAACAGTTTTCTTTAAAGTGGATGTGCTGTACACTTTCAATAAAAAAATAAAATAACATAACCCCTGAAGCCTGACATATGTTGTGAAGGAGCAGCAACTGATTGAGGTCTTTTTGTGCACAGAATAACTTAGTGCTTCAATTACACAGCTCCTCACATTTTAAAAGCAGCTAAGTATCTACTTCTGACTGCTGGGAAACAACCTTCTAGGTGAAATGTGAGTGGAAAAATTGCCTGTGCTGGGTTAATTCAAGCAAAGGAAATATACTCCCAAAAAGGAAGTCACAGTCCCTTGGTGATGGAATTTAAAGGTGAACCAGTTAGAACAATTTAAGGTATTTAGTTATTTATTTCATTATTTCTTTCTGTGGTTAGCTTGGCAGGTTTTCTGTTGACTGCTTCTCTGCTTTATAGTTCATGTCGTCCAGGCTTTGTAATGGTCTCCACTCTTTGCCCCTTTTTGTAGGGAACATGCAATAAAAACAGTGCCAAAAAAACAAAACAAAAACAAAAAAACAAACAAACAAACAAACAAAAAAAAACAAAACAAACAACCAAACAAAAACAAACCAACAACCAGCTGTCTTTCCCAGCTGACTCTCATTCCTTCCCTTACTTTTCCTGAGAACAGGTTCACAGTTCTTTCAGAAGAGAGGATGGTTTTCTCTGTCCTTTGCCTTCATCCTCTCCACTCCTGAGGATGACCAAGAGAAGTAGTGAAGCTGGTGAAGGATCTAGAGAACAAGTCCTGTGAGAGATGACTGGGGAATCTGAGATTGCTTAGTTTGGGGAAAAGGAGGCTGGGGGGGCAGGGGGGGCTTATCACTCTCTACAGCTACCTCTCGGTGTCAATCTTTTTCTCAAGTAAGAAGTGACAGGACAAGAGGAAATGGACTCAAGTTGTGCTAGGGGATATTCAAATTGCCTATTTGCAATTAAAGCTTTCTTCAGTGAAAGGGTTATCAATCATTGGAACAGAATGCCCAGGGAAGTGGTTGAGTCACCATCTTTGAAAGAATTTGAAAGACCGGTAGACATAGTGTTTAAGGACATTGTTTAGTGGTAGACTTGGCAGTTTCAGGTTCATCGTTGAATTCAATGATCTTAAAGACCTTTTCCAACCTAAATGATTCTGTAAATCTAGTCCATGCATACTCTATTGTGCTCTCCAGTTAGGCAACCTTTGTGTTCAGTCCAGTGGGACATTACAGAGCCATGGCTTCACACAGTCTGAAACCCACCAGATGACTGAAGTCATGCTACAGCATGAAGGAATAAGTTGCACCTAAATGTCACTTCCAGCTTACTAGCCCCTTTTCTGAAGATACATACTAGTAGGGGAAGAGGTGAATAAGGAGCCTTTCAGTTCCTAAAAAATCTTTATGCTCTTCATTCAGGTAAAAATATCTGCTGTGCACAATCCAAAGCTCTGAATTGAGTTGCAGTGAATCAGTCCACATCTTCACATCGCCCACAAGACTTTGACAGTGA
This sequence comes from Forpus xanthops, assembly GCA_032466535.1. Lineage (NCBI taxonomy): Eukaryota > Metazoa > Chordata > Aves > Psittaciformes > Psittacidae > Forpus > Forpus xanthops. The sequence continues at coordinate 18,922 of JASSUY010021338.1, read as the reverse complement.
TAGTCTTTTTGTCTGGGCTTAGTGCCAAGTGACAACCCTCTTCAGGAAAGCCAGCAATTTTGTGATCGTGACTTTCATTTAAGACAAAAAAAAATAAAAATGAATCCCTTTATTTCCAGAGTAGCTGTCATTCGGCATGCATTATAAATCTGCCAGAGATATGTTTCTCAGCATCTTTTTTCTTGGCTAAGTGGACTTTAGGGCATCAACGTTCAGAACACTCAAATGGCATTGTGCTGGCTAAAATACAAAGCTGTTTTGAGAAACAAAATTCCATATTTCAAAACTTTCTTAGAAGGATACAAAGCAGGTTTACTTTCCATTTAGAAAAAAAACCTCTATATTAATATTTTTAGCTGAACTATTACAACCTTCTATTTACTGAACTACTATTTTAATTAAAGCTTAGTATTTTGAAACACAAAATTCATTTAGTTAAGTCAGTAATATTGGCTTATATGACATGTCTCTGTCTTTAAAAGCATTTTTTTTTCAATCATGAAACGATATTCTTCCCATTGAATTGTACATGTTATATTAAGATCCAGCAAAGACCAGTGCCCATCTGTTCTTTGCTTTCTTCCAAGAAATAACATAGAATGTCAATGATTGACTTGGAGTATTGTGTGCAGTTATGGTGTCCTCAACATATAAAGGGCCATGGAACCGTTGGAACAAGTCCAGTGGAGGGCCACGAGGATGATCAGAGGACTGGAGCACCTCCTGTATGAAGATAGGATGAGAAAGTTGGGGCTGTTCAACATGGAGAAGAGAAGGCTGTGTGGAGACCTCATAGCAGACTTCCAATATCTGAAGGGGGCCTATAGGGATGATGGGGAGGGGCTCTTCATTAGGGACTGTAGTGATAGGACAGGGGGTAAAGGGTTCAAACTTAAAGAGGGGAAGTTTAGATTGGATATGAGGAAGAAATTCTTTACTGTAAGGGTGGTGAGGCACTGGAATGGGTTTCCCAGGGAAGTTGTTAATCCTTCATCCCTGGCAGTGTTCAAGGCTAGGTTGGACAGAACCTTGGTTGATATGTTTTAGTGGGTGGTGTTCCTGCCCCTGGCATAGAGGTGGGAACTGGATGATCTTAAGGTCTTTTCCAACCCCAACTATTCTATGATTCAATGACTTCATCTTAGACTGGCTCAACAAATGCATTACTGAAATATTGCTTTAATCATGGCCATTTTCTCAATATTCTGCCTATATTTTTACTTGGTTGTTAAATGCCTTTGTTCTCAAAGCCACAATTAATGCAGCACTTTTGTGCCTACAGGGTTCTTTAAGTGAAAGAAAAGTAGCCAGGCTGGAAGTGTATAGCTCCAAGATAGAGTTTAAACTTTCTGGGAAACCTGCAGTGAACTTCAAAGTGCCTGAACTGCAAAATCATTTGGGTATCCTTGTCCCTGCATCAGAAATGTGGCCTACATGTATCTAGACAGGAGCTGTAGTCAAGATCTCACATTCAACACTAGTGAGATCAATTCATTCCTGTGAAAGTATCGCCTCACCTGCTAAGCATTTTTGGAGTGAAAATGGTGACTTCCATGTTGATGATGTGAAAAACACATTGGTATTGAAGGTAAACTGATGGCAGCTAACTCAACTTGTACAATGAAGTCCCAGCTAGTAAGGCAACAACATGACATTAACTCAAGGGAACAAAGAAAGGTATGAGTCCAAAATAGTCAAGAAACAATGTTCTAAGGCCTTGCAAATTTGTTGAAGGTGCAGGTTAAGTCTGAGTAAAGCTACGACACACTGACCAGGTCAGACTTCTCACATAATAGAGTTGAAATCACCTTGCAAACTTCAACAACTAAAGACCCCATCCAGTAAGTCATCCAGCTGAATTTCATCTATGTAAGCAGGTTTGAGTCTCCTATCCTTGACCAGTTGGAATATGGCAGCTATTAAATATATTGTTCTCACCTCCCTTGTCTCACTGAGCAGCAAGAGTGAGGTAAGAAGGAAAGAGGAGAGAAAAAAAAAAAGAGCATAATAGTTGATAATCTTGCTACTAGATTATTTATTTTACCTGCATGAGTTGGAAAGTTCCGGACTATGGCATCCCAAACTAATTTTGACTGGTGCAAAATAATACTGAAGAGATAGCTAACAAGGGATGCACATAGGTCTATTTCTTCCCTGAGTCATACAGATACCAAAACTTTTTGGAGCTACTTTGACATCCATCAGCAGAACACAGTAGCTAAGCATATTCAAAAATGTAATTTGCATTTAACTACAAGGGTAACTACTGACCTATGAGAATTTCCAGATTGTACTTATATCATTCAACTGCCTGATTTTTTTGAAGAGAACATATATCCTATTTAGAGCTGCAATTCATATGAACTCTATTGCCTACCAACTTATGGATATGAAGCTGTCTTGGTTTTGGCTGGGATAGAGTTAATTTTCTTCCTAGTAGCAGGTACATTGCTCTGCTATGGATTTAGTATGACATAATGTCAATAACTTACTGATGTTTTAGTTGTTGACAAGTAGTTCTAAGCCCAAGTCAAGTACTTTTCAGTCTCATGCTCTGCCAGTGAGGAGGGGCACAAAAAGCTGAGAGGAAGCATAGAGAGGACACTTTACTGAAACTAGCCAAAGGGGTGTTCCATACCACAGCACATCATGCTCAGTATAAACTAGGGGGAGTTACTTGGAAGGGACCAATCACTGTTCTGGTCAGGTTGAGTATGAGTCAGTGGATGGTAAGGAATTGTATTGTGCATTACTTGCTTTCTTAGGTTTAATTTATTATTATTATTTCAGTTGTTAAACTGTTCTTATTTCAACCCATGGATTTTGCCTTTTTGCAATTCTCCCCATCCCACTGGGGAAGGGGAAGGGGAAATGAGTGAGTGGCGGCATGGTACTTAGTTGATGGCTGAGTTTAAACACAAAAGATGCTTTCAAGTGTTTAATTGCATATATCTTCTCTTCTGCTGTCTATATTACGCTGATAGAGAAACTTCATACCAAATGCTTTCCATGAAAACAATTTCTAAATCAGATTATTTCTAATGTTGTGAGTTTTCTGCACATGAATAAGTACCTCAACTGAGATGCATAAAAGCAATTAGACCCCTGTTTATCTCTGCTTAGCAACTTGGCTCCTCTAATTTCTTTGGTCACTGTGTTTCACTTTGGAGCTCACTCTGTTCATATATTCTGATGACTGAATTACTCAACATTTATTTTAGAATGCATTTATTTAGTGATGCCCTTTCCAAATCATTTCCTTTTTATCTGATCCTAAAAGCACAGCAATATTCTTGCATGAAGCTTGGAGACTGCCATAAAGAAGATGCATTAGTTACCCTTTAGGTGCCTGTGTAACAAAAGTTCTGAGCAATAAACAACCAGTAATTGTCAGGAAGAGGAAAATTTCTTAGCTGCTTCCCAGTGCCATATTAAAAATTACATTCTGTGAAACATTTAATTACTTTGCTATTTGGCATTTTCTCCCCTCACCACCTCCCCAGCCCCTCACATATGTCTCAAGCAGTGACCACTTCCAAATTTTATTTTACTTCCATATTGCACTCTCTTTAATTCTCTGTATTCTTTCATGTCATCTGTATGCGTTCTGCAATGGCTCATTCTTTGCTGGACAGCAGATCATGTTCTTCATTAGACAGTCTGACATGGTTTAACCACAACTAGCAATTAAGTACCATGCAGCCACTTGCCCACTTCACGTCCCTACCCCGGTGGGATGTGGAGAAAATTTGGAAAAAAAAGGTAAAAATCTCATGGGTTGAAACAAGAACAGTTAAATAACTGAAATAAAGTTGATGGTTGTATTATTATTATTGTTTACAACAACTGTAATATAAATATAAGGAAATATAATGAGAGAGGAATAAAACAAATTAACAAAAAAAAAGAGAAAACCCAACTGATGAACAGTACGTGGTTCACCATCTGCTGACCAATGCCCAGGCAGTCCCAGAGCAACAATTGATCCTGCCTGTCCGATTTCCCTGGTTTGTATACTAAGCACAATGTTCTGTAGTAAGGAATACCCCTTTGGTTAATTTGGGTCAAGTGTCCTGTTTTGGCTTCCTCCCGGCTTCTTGTGTCCCTCCTCACCAGAGAGACCGAAAAGTCCTTGATTTGGGCTTAGAACCTCTTGGCAACAACTAAAACATTGGTATATTATTGACACTATTCTCATACTAAATCCAAAGCAGAGCACTGTATGAGCTAATCAGGAGGGAAATTTATCATAACTGAAAACAGGAAATAGATGGTTTTTTGTTGTTTTTTTTTTTTTTTATCTCACGTATTTCTGATGTTCAGAGTTTAAAAGTCTAGAAGGACATAGAATCATAGGGCTAACAGGATGCTGAAAAGCAATCTTAAGGAGAAAATATAGTTATATCATAACTAGCAGATGTTTGTTCAGCCTGTTCATGCTCATTTTTGGCAACATAAACTAGTCTGTTCCATATGATCCAGGAGCATAATTCTTGACATCTAACCTATAGAGCTGCCTTTTGAGCCCATTACTTCATGAGTTACTGGAAAAAAAAAAAAAAAATCTCATTCTCCATGCTCGTAGAGAATGGATTATTTGATTTTTACATATATAATGTATAGGTGCATTCTGCAAATGCTCAGTTTTGCAAATATATTATGTATACATATTTTACATGTATACACTTGTATGCATATCATAGAATGGTTTGAGTTGGAAAGGACCTTAAGCTCATCTGTTTACACCGTCCCTGTCTGTCACCCAAAGCTCTGTCCAACCTGATCTTGAATACTGCCAGTCATGCAGCGTTTACAATTTACTTGGGCATCCTGTTCCAGTGCCTCACTACCCTCACAGTAAGGAACTTCCTCCTTATATCTAACCTGAACTTCCCCTGTTTAAGTTTAAAGCCATTACCCCATGACCTATCACTACAATCCCTGATGAATAGCCCCTCCCCAGCATCCTTACAGGCCCCCTTCAGATACTGGAAGGCTATTATGAGGTCTCCACATAGCTTTCTCTTCTTTAGACTGAACAGCTTCAAGTTTCTCAGCCTGTCTTCATAGGGTGCTCGAGCCCCCTTATCATCCTCAAAAATAGATTACAAATGTATTACACATATAAACTACATGTATCATCTATTATTCACATATACTAATTTTTATATATTTTGCATATAAAACCATTATTAAATTCTATTTATTAAAAGTATTTTTTTTTTCTTTCCCCCACCTTCTGTGTTGACCAGTGTTTCTCGTTGTCACTTGAACCATGAACAATCAACAAAAAATGTGCATTTGTAGTATTTATGAGTTATGGTTCAGCTGAGGATAAGTCAACACGTCAATGCATCATTGATTCATACCTTACTTATTCAGAACAAAGATGGATGTCTATTTTGTCACCCGAATCTTGCAGGTCAGTTCTTAGCATCTTACATCAGCTGAATATCACATTCTGCTGGTGAGCAGGTTTCAAAAATATCTAATCTTGTTGGTCTCATGCTACAGTGAGCATGATGATAGGGCATGAAGAGGATAAGAAGGAATATTAATCTCATCTTAATTTTTCAGTCAGTATTTTCCACATGTCCTAAAGAACATTGATCTCTGACACCTCATTGTGAATTATCATTACTGAACAATAGAACATGTGTCTCATCCACAGTTTCTGAAAACAAAAAAAAAAAGATATTTTCTCCTCCCTGATGAAGTATATGCACCGTCAGTGACACTGAGCTTGAAGGAACGACTCACATAGGGCTCACATAAAGGTCTTCCGTCCTTTAACTCTGGTATAACTCCAGTATTAATTCAGTAATTTATTGCAGATCTTGCAAAATATGTAGTATCTCAGTTCACAGAAATGCTCAGCTTCTGTTTCTGAAAGAAAATAAGTGCCTGCACATTGAGGTGTTTGATTTGTTTAACATTATTATTCCAAACATAAGAAAACAGAAAAAAAGTTGACACAATAATATTTATCTTTTTTTTTTTTTTTTAACTCTCATGGATTCCTTTAGATCTTTAATTCCACTGCCTGAGTCATTTCTTCTGCATGTTTGACTGGCAAGAATCCTTGGTTATATCTCTAGAGCAGGTGCATTTGAATTTTGGTGCTTTGATCAGCCAAAATGGGACCCAAACCCTGAGCAGCTCCCCCCCTACCCAGATTTCCAGGTTTACTTCAAAAGTCTCTGACCCAACTGAAAAGTGTAACACAGGAGCACACACAGGACTACTCCTAACTACATCTCAGCCCCTCTTGTTATGCTAAATCATACCTCAAGTGATTTTTTTTTTTAACGTTTCTCCTGTGATTCAAGCATTTTTATTTTTTTTTAAAACACAAGAAATTAAGTTCTTTTAATGTTTCTTCTGTTTACTCTCTTTTTTTAACATAATGTACTATCTCTGGTTATACAGATCTTAAGACTAATTGCTGTCAAAATTAATAGAAAATTACCTGGTTTCTATAGCTCTGTTACTTTGTTAATTTGAGGGGTTTAAAACCTTCTACAGAATTCTATTCCAGAGGGAGAATGTTTCTCAGTGTGTTATTGGTTAACATCTATAAAAATGAATATGATTGCTTTTGACCAAGATCTGTGAAAATTCCCACAGGAGGATATTCTGCCTGTTTCCAATTCCCAATTTGAGCTATTAAGGTCTATTAATGCTGGTTTTGGAAATCTGGGCACACAATGCCTTACACATGTCACCTGGGAAAAAAACCATATTCTATTGCTACACAAACAAACTGAAACATATCAAATCATCACAAAACAAGCATCCTGGAATTACTGCACAGATAAACTCGTGCTTTCTTGCCTGGCAAATTCTCCTAAGCCATTCATAAAAAGGGAATGGAAGTACTGTTTTTGTAAACTGTTAGAAAGGAAAAAGAATAGTAAAGCTAAGAACATTTTAATTGACTGGATATTGCTACCTGAAGGACACTTCTAGTAAAGTGTTAATTATTTATATCAGAGCACTGTTAAGAAAGATCAAGCCAGACTCTACTTTCTTGAGGGCTGAATTTTCAGGAGAATTTACCATGAGTCTACCTTTGTTTCCATGGAGCCTTCACCTATTTTTTTGTCTTACATTTAAGTAATATGATATTTGATGTCAGAAAGCATTGTTCTCTATAGCATGCAGCAAAATAGGGTCTAGATAAATCATTTGGATTCCTGTTTCAGTGGCAGTAAGGTTTTTTTTGTTCGTAAATTCACTTCTGGCCAAATAAATCCTAAGGTTGCAAAGCACCGTGCTACTTAGTACATTAATATTATTATTAATAGTATGTTGTAATGAACAATTGTTAATAATATCATTATAATAATGAATAGTATTATTAATAATATTATTATTAGCAATAGTAGTGATGGAAACAGTAGAAATCATCTCCTGTTTGCAATTGAAAGGCCTTTGGGCAAGGACCTGTTCCTTAGTAGATAGATAGAGCAGAGCAGAAAGGATTCTAGATTATGGCAAGAGCAGCTATTACTATAGCAAAACCAATGCTTCTAAGGATGACTGGATCTAAGAAAGCTTTAAAGTAAAAACAACTCCCTTTCTATGGACTTCTATATATCACCTTTTAAAGGGAGAAGAACCATCTGTGGTAAAAGTACTAAGTTACACAGAAATGAACCAAAGCAGTAGAGCTGCATTTGAAGCCACAATCATATCTTACTACAGTATTCTTTGGTGTGGTTCAGTAATAAGGGAAAGTGTATATTGGAGCCAGGTAGAGAACAGCAAATTTACTATTACTGCCACAGACAAGTAGGCATGAAAAATGTTCAGTTTCTAAAAGCTTTTAAGGCAGCAATGTTTGTCCTTCTTGGCTTTATGAAGGTTATAAGTCTCTCTGGTATGATCTAAGAAGTGCCATAACAAGGTTCACTTAAATACAGCTCTGTCCTGAGTCTGTGCTCAGAGAGACAAAATTCCTTTACAGAAATAGCAACTCAACTTTCATCTGCAGGAGACAATATTCTGCAATGGACTTGTTTAGTGGTATAGCAAACTCCAGATCTCAGTTCAGTGACAGAATGATATATAGCACTCTCCCTGACAGGAAAGCACTGTCCAAAATTAATATCATCTTCATTTATTACTTTGTTGGCTTAGATACCTCTTTACAGTGGCTTCACTAGCTACACATAATGTATATATAGATAACATAGACAAATATGTATCCATATTTATACATACATATTATATATATATAAATACATGCATACACACTGAGACATACATATAGAGTTAACTACTACTGTGAGCCACCACTTTTTCTTGGATGCACTGGTAGTTATCCTCTTTGTTGGTGTGGCAACTGCTTGTTCCTCTGGTGGGGCGGGTGTTGCCTCCTGCAAAGCTGGGAAGTGGCTATGGGTGGGGATGTTGTGTTTACGAGGAAGACCGTTGCTTTTAATTGTCCTCTTCCTTCTTTTTTATGTTGGTTGGTTTTGTTATTTTTGTTTGTTTGGTTGGTTTGGGATTTTTTTTTTTGTGCATTTTTGTTACAAGTTCCCAACCTCCTGCATTAATACTGCCCTCCTTTTTCTGTTTGTGCTAGGGTGGATGCTTGTGGCTCCTGCACAGGGGGTCGTATGTACTTATGTACATGTTTTTCTGAGTTTTTGCTATTATTTAGGGAACTCTACAGCCTGGCTCAAGCAAGGGAGCAGGCAAGGTTTTTCAGCTCCCAGCTCAAAGGATCAACTAAGTTACAGCTGCCTTTTCCTTCAGGGAAACCAGCTGCAGCTGATCTTTTCCTGCCATAGCTAAGTAAATCCTGTACTAGTGGTAACTTACCATTGCTGGATGCAGCATGAGGAAAAGGAAAAAAAACAGGCACCAGATGCACTTGCATTTTGAGGAACCAGCAGCTCTGTAGGTGCCCATATATTCTTGCTTATTTTACATTCAGGCCTGTACATCAATGTACATTCAGAGTTGTACAGTCTTGTCAGAGAGAAAATGAAAACAAATAGAAACTTCTGCAATGCCTCTTTTACCTGACTCTTCCATAGCATTTTTCCCTCAATACATTTTCAAGGACTTTATAACGATCTGTCTTATAGTTACTTTTTAATAGATGGGGCAAGGGGGACAACAATCAATAACAGTAATTTGCACAATTCCTCCATCACTTCACTGGAGGGGAGGAAAAAGGGGACACAAACATTTGGTTAACCACCATCTGTTTTTATACTCCATTCTTTTGATGAAGTTTTGAACATACTGCCCCAAATGACCATGGAAAAGTGAATTACGTTCATCCTAAGTAAAGAATCTGATCCAAAGAATATGGATATCAAGATAAACTTTTCCATCAACTTTAATAGAGGTCAGATGAAATTCATAAGCTGTTAGTACCTTGGAATAAAAACATCTTTACTCAATCATGAATAATAATATGTGCTCAACCTTTCAAAATAATATGAAAAACAGCTCTTTATCACCCGTCACACTCATGCTAATACTTTAAGTCAAGGTATGGAGTTGTGAAGTACATTATACGGTCCTAAACCAAAGTTTGACAATTAACCTTTCAAAGGAGCGAAAAAGCTTTGTAACAAGAAGCCGCAAGGAAGCATTATGTAAAACATAATGTTCTTCAATCTGGATCGCCTGGGATGCAAAAAAAACCCCATCACATTAACTCATCAATGCCAAAGGAGCAACTGTTTCTCATTTTGCCTTTGCTTTAAAGGTAAAGTGATTCCTTATCATCATGCACTGCAAGAAGGGATGGTTTCATAGCACTGTAATTTTTTAGAGTGAGATATGAAACAAATCATCAGCATTCTGTCTCTTAAAAGATAGATTACTTCCATTTTAGACTTAAGGAAACTGGGATAGTGAGAATATTGTATCAGTTCAAGACACCAGACCAGAATTTCTGGCTTCTTTATATCCCACAACCATACTTAAAGATGGTTAGAATTGAGCCTAGGAGCTCCAGGTAGAATACAGTGTACAAACATAATTTGCACACTGATAATGAAAATAGCTTTTAAGATCTTCCTAAAGTCCTCCGATGCCTGCTCATTCTGCATTTCATACAGTCCATAGTTTCCCTCAAAACAGTTCAACATCCCACATGTAAAGACTTCTTTCAGTTCCATGTCTGGGGAAGATTTAAGCCCAGCACTTACCTGAACTTAACATTTTCTGACATGTTTTTCATATTTATAGACGAATGGAGGCATCAAGTGGAGGAAACCTGCTGCAAAAAATTCCTGTTCCCAAATTCCAGGTTTCATCCACATCTCCCTCCTTACTTGGTATTCTCAGCAGTAAGAAATAAAAAGATATTGCAGTGCAGTGAACACAGGGAACATGCCAGCATGCAGATAAGTGAGAGAAGAGCTGTTCCATGGGCTTGGTTACAGGTTATAGCAGCTGAACTCCCGTCTGCTCACCCTTCAACCCATGCTCACAAAATGAAGTGCACAATTACAATGGTCATGTTGAGTAGACCAGACTGGAAAACTATCTCAAACCACCGAAAAGCCCATAGACATCATAACCCCAGCTTATTACAACCTATTTTGTTTTCCTTTATTTTTTTTTTTTAATATGAACTCTATATCAAAGTCTGGGTTGGAACCTGCAACCAAATCTGAAACAGAGTAACAGTCACAGTCAGCTCAGGCGAAATGTAAGGAACAAAACCAAAATCACACTTTGTGACAAGCATGGATTCACAAATCAACAGAGAGAGGAAAGAAAGCAGCACCAGGCTCACTTTGGAAGTCTGTGCTGTAGTTTTTCAAGAGGGAGGCTGGCTCATCATTTAGTCGTTCCTTCAGCTACAGTAAACTTTGAAGGACTGCAGAATCTCTGGGTATGTGAAATGCCACTGCAGATACATTTCACACACCACCTTCTCTCCAAACAGATTTTATACACTACTACCAACCAACAAAAAAGCCCACACACAATTTTCTAGCTGCTTATCCAATATAAAGGAATTCCTGAAAGCTTTGAGTAAGGAAACAGAGGGCAGGTTTTCACAGTCTTCCTCAGCACATACATGCTGACAAAAGGATCAGGTTAAAAAACAGCTTTGGCAAGGCTGGCAACATAGGGGGATGGCTGAGCTGAAGAAAAGATAAACAAATATACACAGTTCACCTGCTCACCCTTCAACACTGCTTCTGAGCATGTTTGCAGGGAAGGTCATGAGATGCTAAGGCATTGGAAAAAAAAAAAAAAAAGGTCTGTTTCTACATAATTCTCCCTTTCCTGTTGCTGAGGTGTTTATACAAGAACCAGTGCTGCAGTTCAAATTTCAGAGCAATCTGCTGTCAGCTCTGAAGCAGTCGCTTGCAGGCAAAAGAGCCCATTGTGTGACCTCACCAAGAGTTATCTTGATATAGGAATAAAGAGAAACACTGACACAAGAAAAATGTGCACTGGTTTGCTTTAGATTTCATATAGCAGTTTACAGCAGCACAAGGTAAAATGCTTAGAATTGAAGGCACCAGCATTCTGCCTGATGAGATGAAAATTTCTGGTTGGGTAAGTGCTCAAGTGAGACAATGTGGGTTTATTTCTACTTTCTAGAGCATGCAGAGAGAGATAGTTGGTGCCCCCAGTGCAAGCTGCCACCAAAAATCAGCACATTAGGAAAACTTATCCCAGCACTTGAGCTTTTTCCTCAGATTAAAATAGGAAATCCTTATACAATGGTAACAGTAACCACCATGGAGATGATGAGCAGGTTGGGTTGTAATTGTAGTACATGTTGGAATTATATTGCTTTACATCTGTTAAGAATAACTTTTTCCTGCTGTAGAAACCACCTCCTTTTTTTCTTTCCCTCTGGCTGTTTTATACGTATGTGAAGATGCAGCTTTACTGACTGAGATCACCAACTTCCAGCAGAGTTTCCTGAAATCAAGCATTATTGCTTTGTGTTGTTTGGGAGATATTAACCTTATACATTTCAAAAGAGTTTTGACTCACAGAATATGCAGAAACTGTTCAAATCTGCTGCTCTAAAAGGTTTAGAGTGTATCAAAACTATCTGTTTCAGGGTTTCCTACATATACCGATGAACATGGGGAGATGCTAACCCTCACACTTGTTTCAGTTGATCAGAAAACCTCTTTCATCTCTTAGACATATTCTAAATGCTTTTATGATCAGGAAATTATTGTAGTAGATGCTTTTGTAAAAGCCTGTCACCTATTCCTTGCCCCACTTTTTAGTGTAAATACAAATTAGCACCCAAACACACACAAAGCTATATTGACAATTTTGACATTGAAAGTACTGTCTCATTTTACCTTCATGAATCCAATATTTGAGTGTAAAAAATATTATTTCTTCTCTCATTTATTATTCTCTGGCTCATAATATTCACCATATTGCTGGCTACTGTTATATATATATGTCTAATTTGTAAGGATACAGTAGGATAAACTCCAGAATGGCCTGGAAACAAACAAGACATCCTACATGTTGAGATACTGTCAGTGTTCACAGCTGAACCTCCCTAGCTATCTACTTTTTAGTAGCTCTTCTGGCATCCCACAGTCACTCATTCGCTTTTCCTATGTTCCCTGCAAAGTAAATCCCATTCCTCATTTTAAAAAATTAAATTACTAAGTAATTCATAGAATCATAGAATACTTAGGGTTGGGAAGGACCTTAAGATCATCTAGTTCCAAACTCCCTGCCATGCCCAGGGACACCTCCCACTAAACCATGCCACCCAACGCTCAGTCCAACCTGGCCTTGAACACTGCCAGGGATGGAGCATTCACATCTTCCCTGGGCAAACCCATTCCAGTGCCTCACCACCCTTACAGTAAAGAATTTCTACCTTGTATCCAATCTAAACTTCCTCTGTTTAAGTTTGAACCCGTTACCCCTGGTTCTATCACTATAGTCCCTTATGAAGAGACCCTCCCCAGCATCTTTACAGGTCCCCTTCAGATACTGGAAGGCTGCTATGTGGTCTCCACGCAGCTTTCTCTTCTTTAGACTGAACAGCCCCAACTTTCTCAGCCTATCTTCTTATAGGAGGTGCTCCAGTCTCCTAATCAACCTCTTGGCCCTCCTCTGGGCTTGTTCCAACAGTTCCATGGCCTTTTTCCGTTGAGGACACCAGAACTGCACACAATACTCCAGGTGAGGTCTCACAAGAGCAAAGGGGCAGGATCACCTCCTTCGACCTGTTGGTCAATGACAAACTACTTTTGAAAAGGGATCCATATTCTCTTAAAAAAGTCACGTCTCTTAAATGATTTCCAGCTATTGAAGGGAATTCTAGATATTTGTCCCTCTGAAGGCCAGAAACCGTTATCCTATTTCCATTATAAATAATATCCATAGTTTATGTCAGTTTTTAATAATAGCATACCTGGTTTTCCATCACCTTTTTGTCTTCTGAGTCTTCGACCCTTTTTTCTTTTTTCAAGCTAAATAAATTAAGCATGATTGGTTTTTATCAGAAAACAGCCATTTCCTCTTCCTCATGTGCTTAACATCAGGAAGCTGAACACATTTATCTATGCTGCCTTTGGTAGCTATGTTTCATTTTGCATAGCCAATGCATGAAGCCAACTGTTCTCATGCTACTGGTTGGGATGAAGCAAGCAAGCAGATTGGTCATCTCACTGTTGGGGTGCTCAAGACTGGAGCCATAGTCTGTGCAGAGCGGCTAACAGGATTGAGTGTGAGGCACAGCATCTGAACTAACATGTTTATACAGACATTATCTAGAAAAGGAACTGAATAACTGGACTGAGCTAATGGTGAAAACCTACGGGAAAACAAACCAGCATCCTTTCTGCAACACTAGGCCCTAACTATACAGGTTTAATTCTATATTTTATTACATTCAAAATAGATTGATGGCTTATAATGAATTCAAGTTTTTTTTTGTCCATCCATGAAGGTGTGACTAGAAGTTGTTTCTGTGTGTTAAAACAAAATAAAACCTGTAGCTGCATCCAGCAGTAACATTATGAAAACAGATCAAAACCAAGTGAGATGTAACAGTCAGAAATACCCTACTTAACCTGTGTACTCAGGTTAATCTGGGCAAGCCAGTGGAGCAAAATTTACTGAGTTCCCATTTAGACCTGAACTCTGCAGATGGTATGTGCATGACTTTGGGTAAGGCAGCCACACATAAAAAATCACAAGGATTTAAACAAGTAATTCCCAGGGAAACCAATGGGCCTCGGGCACCTACCTCTATGTGAGGACCTGGAACTAAACTAAAATGTGGCTAAATCTTCCATGTGTTAAGAATAAGGTAAATTTGTTTTCTTCTACTATATTTCATTGCTTTCCTACCTTCTTACATTGTAGGACCAGGACTTTCTGCTCCTGTATGTGGATGAAGTCTTACATGAGGGACAAAATTGATCTCTGTTTTCTGAAGCCTGCAGATATTCCTTGAAAAAAATCCTTATCATTACTCTTTTACTGAGGAATATGGGACTCTATTGCCATACCTTATCTGCAATGGACTCTGACAGCACATCTTTCTCTGCATCAATAGTTAGTTAAGAAATAACTATTTGTCATCAGTTCTTCTCTAGCCTAGTTTGTTAAGACATAAAAAATTCCTGTGATCATCTCACATTTATGTGCCCATCTGCCTTGACTGTAGTGGCTATTTTCAACCAAATTTTTTTCAGATTCAAAAATGCAGTGTTCCTACAATGATAAGGTAAATGAGGGAGATGATAAAAAAATAATTAGACCTTCTTTCTGAAACTAATTTATCTTTGCCATGAACATTGCCTCAATCATGTCACAAATCTCAAACACACATCAGATTCCTCATCCTAGTGAAGAAATTTCATTACGGTAGATGAAAATACGTAACTCTCAGTTCCAGGCACTTTGCAACGTAAATGAAACCAATCACACCTTCATGATATTTGAATGTCTAAATTTATTCTATTTTTAGTTAGAACCAGAACTTACAAATCCTGTTATATAACAACACACCAAGTGAAAAAACACATAAAACTTCTATGGAGAGATCTCCAGCATTATTAAACTCCTGAGTTTTGAAACAAAAGAAAACAAAAAGTAAGCTAGGTGAAAAAAACATTTATCTATGCTAGTCCAATCTTACAAGAAAAGAAAGGTCCAAAAGGCATTAATTCCTCTTCTGTGCTATTATCCTCAAAATATATTGCTACAATTTGGACATATAAAATGTCTTCAACAAGCTTGAAGAGTAACATGTTGACAAAGAAATATGTGCTATTATTTGAGCTTCTAGGTCACCCGCAAGACAGCAATACAAACAACCTGACTAATATAGCCAAAAAATAAGCAAGTGTTTCAGACTGTAGGCAGAGTAGGAGAGGAAAAAAGAATTACTAATGTAATGAAGAAGGACAGAAAATGAATACCAGGTTGAGAAGAAACATATTTGTGGAATAGGTGTGTCAAGAGAGATAGCCGCATAGTTCATCTAAATGACAATATGAATGTTTTCTCCTCAGGCTCTGTTTCTTTCTCTGTCTTGTATATTTTTTTTTCTGTTGTTCTTGCTTACAGCAACTTGCTGGAAGGGAAACAGTGTGAACCAATGATTACTATCTTGCTAGTCTTTTATGTCTTCAAACTTCTCCCTTCTCCAGAGGCAACTGAGAAAGAAACAAATAATCCGTTTAGTGAATGCGATAGCATGATAAAGAAAACAACACAGCACTGGGATAAATATTTGTGGGTTTAATTCAACCCTTGTTATTAGATAGTTTAAAAAGTGAAAGATGTCCTCTATGGAGCTGTAGATAAGCAATGTGCTTCAGCTATTCCCAGCTGATTATTAGGTTTTACTATTTCTCAGTGGCTTGCTAACTATCTAAGGAATTACATATATCTTATTTTAGCTCCATCAAACTGTATTCCAATACTTTTTTAGTTAGAGCTGTAACAATAAGGAGTGCACCTGACATGAATAGATGTAGGAAATCCTCCAGTGCTTCAAGGGAAAAGCATGCAGAAACATGGTAATACTGAGATCCACTTGTGGAGAGGTAAAGACTCCTAGGAGTGGAAAGAGACTAGATGACATACTGGGAAAGAAAACCTGTGCAACATCAAACATTAAAATGTCTTGACAGTGGCCTGCCCTTAGCAGTTTCAGAAATCAGTAAGTACCCAGAGCAATCCTTTGGTGGTTTTAAAACTATAGATCTACAATAACTTCAGGGAATCATTAAAGGAGCTGGGGATATGATTGAAGGGATGCTCACCTCCAGGATCATAGTCATAGGGAAATGTGAGCTGGAAGGGACCTCAGGGGGTGTCTTGTCCAGCCTCTTATGCCAGGGAAGTTGTCTTCAAAGTTATGGCTCTACAATATACTGCATGTTTAGCTCAAGCAAAACAATTGTGTGCTGCAGAACTTCCCAGGATTAGGAAACACTGGTGTACATTTTACTTCAGAATTGCACTGCAGGTGATGATGCATGGATAATGCATATGCTGATGTTCTTCATGTGCATCGGTTCTTCAAAGAAAAACAAATAAGCTTCTGTATGTTTTTGTTTCCTCTTGCCAAGACTGATCAAATTGGAGTGTTTTGAATGTAGGCTCTTTTCTATCCTTCACTGTCAGACAGAGTAAAACATAACAAAGGCAGGGATTCACAAAAGTGTTACAGACAGATTTATTAGGATAATCTAACTCTGAAAGTCAATCGCACATTGAGGGAATGAGACAGTTAGTTAACCTTGAAAGAAGATCAGTAGTGATAAAAGATGCTTCAAAAACATGGGATTTCTTGATAGATTTTCAAATACTACAAAATAAAACTGCATATTTGGAGCACGGAACCTGCAAACACATCTTATCTCAGGAAAATATGTCTTTGAGTTGCTGGGTACTTCCTTTCAATAAAGAACTGAAGATTCAGCTTATAAAACCAGAGACAAACCCTGGGATATTCAAAATGCGATGAATGCTGACTGAACACTATTGTCACTTAAATAGAAAGAGCAAATTGACTGTTTTTGAAAATCTCATCCCCAAAGCCAACCAGAGTGTTTAATATACTCCTCAAGTTCGATGAAAGTTCACATTCTGATGGGTATACTGTACTGTCCAATTTTAAATGACCCAGAACAGAAAATTCTATATTCCTCTATAGTTTTATCAACTTTCTCCTTAAAATCATTTTCTGCACCTTCAGCTCATTTTTAACTATTCTCTCCCTACTTCCAACTGATTTTTGGTGTCTGCAAACAAGAGGCATTTGAAAACCCTTAACAGGATTTCCTGCAAAGCGTTAAGTACTACTGCAGAAACAGGCTGCCCACTGTGGTGAAGAAGTAGAGATTAAAACAAACACCTTCCTTTCAACATGGCACAGAGAAAACAGGCTAAATGTTAAGAGGGAGTAGCAACATAAAATGATAAAAATTATCCATACTTGAAAGTTCCACATTTTTATGTCCTCTCTGATTAGTTAGAAGTAACTTATGGAAATATTACCCAGTAACTTAAGTAAACAAGGTGAATTTTTGCAAATATTTCTCCTAGTTTCTTGATTGATTTTAACTTATTTTTCTTATATTTCCTCTTTTTTGGTGTTTTCTCTTTCCCTTTCTCCCAAAACAAGACAAAAAGCCAAGATCTGAGTTGATTCACATCTGCATTACATGCCCACTGAGAAGTAGTAACCATACATTGGCAAAATTACATTTACAACTTGGTAGAGGATAAAAATCCAGCTCAATATGAGAAGTAATCTTATGCATATTGGGGAGGAGGAAAAAAAAATCTCTCTAAAATAGAAATTGCAAGCTTACCCCATGCTACTTACTAGTCTCAAGCTTTAACAGTGATGAGGGCATAACTGCAGCATCACCAACATGCTGCAAAAGCTTCTGCTCACAGCTCAGGCATAACTAAAATGATAAAGCCTGTGCAAACTGTAATGAGTGAGACTTTCCTCAGTAGGTAGCTTCTCGTTGTGGTGATGCCTTTTCAAAGACAGGACATGGACAGATCAACAAAACAAGTACATTAAACTATGTACATAGGAGGTGTCAGGTTGGCTCAGATTTCTAGCCCAACATGCATTCATTGACAATGACAACTGAATTTTCTTCCAAAGTTGGTCAGGGAACACCAATGGAAAATCA
This sequence comes from Forpus xanthops, assembly GCA_032466535.1. Taxonomy (NCBI): domain Eukaryota; kingdom Metazoa; phylum Chordata; class Aves; order Psittaciformes; family Psittacidae; genus Forpus; species Forpus xanthops. The sequence goes on along the minus strand of JASSUY010021338.1, from coordinate 770 downwards.
CCAGGCCAGTGAATAGTTCATAGCCCCTTTTGTCTCCCAAGAAAGACAGGGCAAGCTCTGCAACACATATGTTGTGAGCTGATGTACTGCTGAAGAGACCATGCACCATGGAAGAGAGAAGATAACTACACTCAGATGGCTCTATTAAAAGTAGATGATGCTGTAAACCTCAGAATATGGGAAATGCAGCAAGATATCCCTTTTTGCCATGTATCACCAACAACATGCAGGAACTGGAAAAGATTCAGAGGAGAGCAACAATGCTTACCAAATGTATAGAAAATCCTATGGATGAGAAAAAAAGACCTTGGAAGCAGAAGGAACATGGAGAGTATGGATGGGAGCTGGTCATCTCTTTACAACCACAAGAAGTAGGGCATGCTATGTGAAGCTACTAGTTGCCAACTTCAAAGCAAACAGAAAAAAAAAAGCGATTATTTACCCCATAGGGAGTACGAGACTTATAGAGCATGTAGCTAAAGGATGTTGCAGATAGTTTATATACATTCAATAGTAGAGTGATTAAGTTCATAACAGAGAATCATAGAATCAGAGAATACTTAGGGTTGGAAAGGACCTTAAGATCATCTACTTCCAACCCCCCTGCCAGGGGTAGGGACACGTTCCACTAAACCATGCCACCCAAGGCTATGTCCAACCCTGCCTTGAACATTGCCAGCGATGGAGCATTCACAACTTCCCTGGGCAAACCATTCCAGTGCCTCACCACCCACACAGTAAAGAATTTCTTCCTCAGATCCAATCTAAAC
>JASSUY010021335.1:0-22254 GCA_032466535.1 Forpus xanthops | reverse complement strand
GAGACCTCATAGCAGCCTTCCAGTGTCTGAAGGGGGCCTATAGGGATGCTGGGGAGGGACTCTTCATTAGGGACTGTTGTGATGGAACAAGGGGTAATGGGTTAAAACTTAAGCAGGGGAAGTTTATATTGGATATAAGGAAAAAGTTCTTTACTGTGAGGGTGGTGAGACACTGGAATGGATTGCCCAGGGAAGTTATGAATGCTCCATCCCTATCGGTGCTCAAGGCCGGGTTTTACATAGCCTTGGGTGATATGGTTTAGTGGGAGGTGTTCCTGCACATGGCAGGGGGATTGGAACTAAATGATCTTAAGGTCCTTTCCAACCCTAACTATTCTATGATTCCATGATTCTATAAAGATGAACATTTGAATGTCATAATTTTTAATTACAACACCAGTGATTATTTTACCAAGAAAACCCAGGCATTTTACATTATCAGTCAGTTTTTGTGCCTTCTGTTTTCTAAAACTTCAATGTAATCCCTCCATCCATGGTTCCCCTGATAACTTCTACAATACCGTGGATTATTTGGCCTTGCTAAAAACAATCATGAAGATGGTGACAGGAGAGAAAAAAACACTGGATCAACTTGCTGATATATATTTTGCAGATCCTAAAATTTCACCCTCTTAATTTTTTTGGTCATTGCACCCAAACTGCCTGACTGAAGTGTATTGTTCATGAAGGGGAAAAATAAAAAGGGTGCCATCTTATCTAGGCATCCCTGGCTTTCTGAAAAATGTTGCCTCCCAAGGACAAAGACATGTCTAAAACATTGCAGTGCTTAACTTGGCATGCTAAGGTATGCTGAGGTCACAGGAAGAGAGGCCAGTGTGGAAAAGCAGACTCTGGTAGACTTCCCCTTGTAACCTCCTTACATATAAGAGGCAAAGTTGCTGAACAGCAGTTGTATGTTTTTCTTTCAAAGACAACCTGTCAGCTGTATGAAACATGCATGAAATAACAGTATTTCTGAAGGAGGCAGGGATCTGTGGTACATGCTATTAGTCCTTGAAGGTTAACAATCTTAGAGCCATCCCTATCCAGTGCCAGACAGGTCTTAACCCACTTAATGGCTATGTATAGTTATTGCATCTTGAATCATACTAAAACCACACATTATTAACTCTCTAATGTTGAGCACTTTTGTTGTAAGGTCACCATATACTTAGCCTTCTACAGGTTTACAACTACACAAGATTGCACCTGTATTCACAACTGCAGTTGGCTTTATCATGCATTTGGAACAGAAGATGAGGCCACAATGTATTGGTGCTGTGTTTTTTTTTTTTTTTTTTGTCTCATTCACTTTGTATAAAAGCTATCATTTTATAAATATTTGCATATACACACAAATACATATGTGCAACAAGTGTCTTCTTTATTTTGTAGGTGAACCTGCTTGCGGATGGGCTTGGATCAGATGAACTCCAGATGCCCCTTCTAACCTCAGTCTTTCTTTGATTCTGCGATGCTATGATTCTGTTGAAAACATGAAAATACACATTTATGTGTTACTAATGCACATGTCTCCTTCAAGTCTCAGTTCAAGTCTTCTCTTTAATTCTGTTAAGCATTTGGCTTTGCTAACAGAAGAGCTATTCTGTTTTGAGGGTCAAAACAGGGCACACTCAGAGCAGAAAGCTTCATTTGTTTTCCTGCTGATAAAATTCTCCCTAAATTAGGCAAATCATGATAACAACATTACCACATATTTATTAATAACCTTTCTATAAGCACTTACAGATGAAGTTTGCCTGTGACAAAAGATGCCCCTTGTGAATTAGAAATGAAACATGCTATCGGTACCTTGAGAAACTACACCTGAATCACTTGTTTGATCTCTGTGAGATTATAGCAACCTAATAAAGAGAAAATTCTTATATCTCAGAACCCCATAGGGATGATATCTCTATATGGTATTTTGTCATTGCTCAGGGCAAGGCCAATGTATTTAATGGAATTTACTGCAATTTAATTTATTAATTTAATTTACAAGAATAACTGTAAATGTATACTTAGCTTCCATATACTTCTGGCTTAATTTCCTCAATAAGAAATAGCTGGGATCAATAAAGAAAGTGTTATGAAAATAAATCCTCTGACTGTCTTCAGAAGTTATTTTTAGGCAAAAACATTTGACTTTCACAGTGGTCTCATTAAAAAAAAAATCTGAGCATAAACCACATATTTAAAAGGTTTAGCAACAATGAAGTTTTACTGACTTCTTGTATTATTAAGCCCTAGCATATTGTCAAGTTACCAACAGAGAGTAGGCTAAATACACAATGGGTTATGGATACAAGTGTCCTACACCCTGAATGAGCTGCCAAGCAATTAGCAAACTCCTTTTTTTTTTTAAATCTTCTTCTCTTTATGATTTTTCACGTGGAACAAGATCTTTAGACTCACATGAGAACTGAGTGATGGCCTAGCAACTTTTGTTACTTGTAATTCATAAGGATAAACATTTGATGTACTGGTGTAAGAGAAGAAAAGAAGTGTGTTCATGACTGAACTGCTTGCACTTTCTCTGCTGCTCCTAGCTTCTGGGACTGCTGCCATTGCCTATGACAGAGAAATACCTATCTGTGCTACTGATGTGAAGAATATAATGTTTAAAAAAATTGAATAGCCAAGGTATTTTGAGATTATATCTCACAGTTAGTCTCCTGCTGAGACAACATGTCCTGGAAATAGAACAAAGTGACATTGGCACAGGCACTTTGTTTTTATGAGACAGAAGATGAATAAAATAATGTGACTAGCCATTCATCCCAAAAATATACTTTGAGAGAAGGTGAAATCCTGTGGATCAGTGTCAGAAATTATAAATCTAAAGTTCAAAGCTGAACAAGAGAGTTTCAAACTAAGGAAACTTCCATTCCAAAATAGGGACGCGCTCTTCATTCCTTTGGGGTTGTTCCAGAATAATCATTTAACTACCTCCAATTTTCATTCTTCCTCCTTTTACTTCATTGTGAAAGGTATTAGCTAACAGCACGGGTGATTTAAAAATTCTTTTTTTTCAGGGATTTTTTTTTTTAATGGAAAAATATCAACAAAACTTTTAATACAAAGAATGAGCACAGGTACAAAAAACTTATTTGTATGAAGTAATACCAAGGATGTTTTATATCCGTACTTCATGCATAATATTAGGATATGATATTCAGATAACATTCATCCAGTCACCACTATGTGTAATATGCTATTGCCATTGCTGTCACATACTAAACTTTCTTTGATTTTAATGGGATTAGGTTTTCCCTCTTACAAATCTTTCAAAAAAAAAAACTGTACAAAGTCTAGAAATGCAATATTTTTTCCCCTAAAGAGAAAAATGTTTACAAAATGAGTCTTTTAAAATACTGTTCATGAGAAGACAATTGTATAACAGAGCTTTCCTTGGGTTTCTATTTGCAATTTGTATACAAAGAAATGTGAACTTATTTCAGCTGGCACAGAGAGATAGGAAATATTTTTTTTCTGTCACAGTGTTAACATTTGCAGTTAAGACCTAAAAAGTACAAGCACAGCTAATAAATAGGAATCTTGGGATTGTAACAATTCTATCATTGTGATATTTACAGAAACATAGAGATGATAAATATTACTCAGCTAACATAACTAATTTCTTACCTACCACTAATATTTTCAAGTCTTTAGAATTATTTGAAGTGGTTAAGAAAGGCCTTCTATATCTAAGCTGCTTTTAGAAAACAAAATATTTTTTTTTACACATACTTAAAAAAAAAATGTGCTGCTGATAAACACAATTGGCTACAGACATGGTTAGTTGTACATCTTTTTCAACCACATAATCAAAGTTACTGACCTAAAGGCTACTCAACAGAAATAAAAGAAAGGTTAATTACAAAGTCTGTACCTTTAGAGGTTTTTTCATACATTTACACAAAGGTAGAAAAAGCTTTTTTTGACAGGACTGCTGTCTGGTGTTCTTTAGAAAAAAGTTAAAACACTAAGTCCATGCACTGAGCAGCAATGTACTGGATATTCAGCCTGTTCATCAGGAGGGAGCAAGGACCTAATTTAGAGTGGCAGCTCCTGGGTGGCTTCATTACATTCAACACACCCAATGTCCCAGCTGGTTTTTTCTCCACTAGCAAGGAAAATGTCTCTTTAACTCTATTAGTCCATACTGCCTTTGATTAACTTGAACGCCATCACCAGCAGACTCTCATCAGTAGCCTTCTTTGGCTGACTTCCAAGTCCAGTGGCAGAAATTCTGCCATAATTTCTCATTGAGGACCTCCAAGCAGGTAACTACATCCAAATATAAATTTCAATTGCTTTTCTGTGCACTGTAAGGAAATCTGTTAATTTCCTCCTTCAAGAGTTACAATCATGATTCCAGATCTTCTGTATTACATCATTTGCAGCCGTGGCCACAGCTGAAACACTGGTAGCTGCTTGATCACAGCAAATGCATTTTCCATCTGCACGGTTTGAGATTTCCCAAACGTTCCATTGTCTTGTGATTTTGGTCTGTTCTGATCTGTCTGAGCTATTGCCAAATGTTTTTACTTTATCTGCCAGAATATTTTCCTCATTGTTTTGTGGAGATCCTTTTGGGAAAGCTCTTGCTACCTTGCCTCACCTCCATAAGAGCTCCCACTGACGCTGTTGTCACTCATGTCTTATGGTGTTTCCTAGTGCAAGTAATGTCTTCCCTGAAACATGGAATGGAAATTTAAACCAGCCATCATGGTACTGGCTCTAGCTCTCATAGTGTAGAAGGCAGTGGCAAAGGATTTGTGTGGAGTAGAAACTCCAGTTTTAGTCTTTTCCATCTTCATCTTCTGTGTGTTGGAGGACGAGTCAAAGTTATTTAAAATATGCAAAAATAATGTTATTTAATTAATTAATTAATTAGTATTTAGGAAAGTCCCTAACAACTCAAAGCTTAAAAACACAATGTCCCCCACAAAGTAAGCTGCAATATATCACCTCACAGTTCTCAGCATCCGGTTACAGGCTCAGATCTGCTTGCTTACAATGACCACCTGGCCACTGCTGTTATCATTGCACTAGATAATTTCGAGTTTTCTGTGGTGTGCCACAGAGGCCAAAAATCCTGTTATAACTTTTAGTTAAATACAGACATTTCCAAGGACTAGAATTTGAACTTGTATTTACTTTAGGCTGAAGGTTGCCTTTAATTCTCATGTACAATTGGCAAGGTGAACAGCAGGAAGCTGCCACATAGAGAAGTCATTACATGTTTTATGGCAATTACCATGCTTATTACCAGCTTGACTTATCTTCAGAAATTACTCACATTAAGAAAAAATTGCATCAATAACATTATGGGGTACCAGATAACAAACTGAAGTTGCATTTCATGAAACAATTCCTTCTTAAAATATTCAATCAGGCATTTGTGGAAACTGGAGAATTTAAAAAAAAAATTCAGTAATTCACTGTTTTCACTGACCTTTTTTTAATTCGACCAAGCTAATACTGAGATTCAATAGAACACTGAGATTCAACATCTTCAGTGGGACATGGGTGTGGAATAGGTAGGCAAGACTGGTTGACATCGCTGAATTGGTAATGGCAGAGAAATAGAGTCAGATGGAGGTAGACTGTGACAGCTCTAGGTGTTTTCTCTCAGGGAGTAGCTAACAAGGAATTCGAAAGATATAAAATCAGAATAAATGCAGTTTAAAGAAGGAGTCATGGTGCTGGGAACTGCAGTAGGAGCTCTGTAGCCCCTGGAGGTGAAGGAGATGGAGAGACATCTTGGGTATGCTGGCTGAAAGAGGTGAGTAATGCCAGTGGGGTTGGCCTGTGTGGATGCTGTGGTTTTCCTTTCTACACCAGAGTCCTTGCAGTGCCTTATGTCGCCATGCAAATATGAACAGTTCTGTTATGAAAATGTCTGATCTTTGTCACTGAAAACACATAACTCTATTGGTAGTCTGGCTTCCAACTTTGGTAAGACTCCAGGAAAGGGCTTATGACTTCTTGGAACTACTTGAAAGAAGCCAGGTGAGAAATGAAAGTGTGGAAGCAAGTGATAATCTTGGAGCTGTGGACTGTACTGTTGTAAAAATGTAGTGTGAATAGTATTGCCAGCAGCCTAGTATTATGTGGTCCCCCTCTCAGGGTGAGCACATAAATGCTGAAGGCATTGCATTTTCTATAGACTCAAGATGACGCTGTGACCTCTAATAGGAAAGATATGTTTTACATTATACAGAGTATCTAATTTTCCAAAGAAGTGACACTGTGTATAAAAAGATTTTAAATTACAAAGTACTTTGGAAACTGGCTGGAAAAGCTGCCTGGTAATGAAAACAGACTTGTTAATTCTTTAAGTGAACAATGTGTAGGACATCATTGATTATCTCCAAATTGCTTATTGTACAGCTGGATGCTGATTGTATATGACAGGTGATAAAAACAGGTCTGCCAACCAGATCTAATTTGGTTGCGTGCTATAATTCTGTCATTTGCTATATACTGGTGTTTAAAAGTAGTAACTTCTTCCACATAAATACATGACTGCATTGCTTGGCATTATAATGGAGAGAGTGAAGGTAGAAGCCAGAAAAAACTTTCACAACTAATATACTGGAATTTAAAGTTATGCAAAAGATAGCTTTGGATGCTTCAGGGAATTCAGCTGAGATCATGCAGAACTGTAAATGATATACTCTACACAAACAGCTTGAGGCCACATGTAATTAATAACTACTGTATTTAAGTAGTTCAGAACTCAGTTTCATTTATTATTAATCATAACTTTGTTTAGCAAATGTTCTCCATGGTAATTGCCTGTTTATCTTGTCCATATATGATGTTAGCAGATAGCTTGAATAAACAAACTGATTAGTCGGAGTCTTAATTGTATGGCAACAGTTGTCCTTATTCTAGCAGGTAATAGAAAAGAAAGCTATAAAGCAGATAAGAAAAGTTGCAAATTCCAAACACTGGCATGCATCACTGGGTTGGCTGTTTGAGCAGCAAGGTCAGATTTTGTTAGCAAGTAAAAGTAAAGGGTAGGTTTGGAATAATTAAGTTCTTTAAACAAAACCAAAAATACCCAACCCATAAACTCCACAGTGATCAGTGTGAGTGACTGTGATTATGTAGGAAATGCAATACTGGATTTTTGTAATGTTGTCATAACAGTAACTCATGATCATGTGTATAAACCCAGAAGGGATTCTCTGAAAGAGGACAAACCAGGGAAAGCACATTGGTAAGCAATTATTTTGTGGTTTGCCATCTCTGAAAATGAGTGCATCTGTACTCACAGATAAACTAGTTTCCTTTTGCAGCGGTGATAAAAATCCTTCCTATATGAGCAAAGAGAGGGAATACATTAAAACTGTTTTACAGCTAATCTGGAAAAATAAGAAGTTTTATAATCACCTATCAAACATCCATTGCTTAGTGCAGGCTTCAAACACTGATAAAGGGCTGCAAGAGAGTTTGATCAGTCAGCGCTGGATCAAACCTGCTTTTCCTATTGCAAATCTCCTGAAAATACATTTTAGAGGCTAGCCTTTACTGTCTTGTGGTCTTAACTTCTTCTGGATGGGGATGTTTCAGAAAAATCCTAACATTTACGCGAGAAATGGTAAAAATGAATATTCTGTGTACCTAGTCAACTAATAACTTACAATTACCTCAAAACAGAAATAAAAGTGAGATTTACCAGAAACTGCAACTCTTTCTCTGTGCAAAGGCATAAATGTTGCTAAATGTGAAAAATAATTCTTTCCAGTGGGATATCTCATAACACCACAGGATATCATAACAATCGAGCTGAGAAATTAAGTTTTAACAAAACCAACAAATGGACAGTAATCTGCATCACAAAGCATTAAAAAAAATGAACTTTATTTATTGTCCAACGGCACCATCCAGCCACATTCTTTAACATGCCCTGAGGGTTCTTTTTTTTTTTTTTTAATTTTTTTCCTTTCAAATGTTACTAATAGCTTTGGACTTGCTTTTGAAAATTTTTTCAATTGCCAGTGACAGTTCTCTTGATCCTGATTCTGCAAAGAGCTTAGGTGACATTTACCCAAATTTGAGCAAGTGATGAATATGGTTGACTTTGAGGGCACTGTGCTGGATTAATGTAAATTTAAACTGCAGGAAATTTAGTGTTCTAGTTAATAAGTGGTTTGAAAACTCAATCCACAAATGGACACTTAATTGTCACTTTCAGCACTGTATTTAGGCACCACAGAGCATCTTGAAATATTCTCTCAGCAGCTATCTAAATACGTGAGCAGTCATTTTTCTGGTAGCTGTGCCAAGATCCTGCTATCACAATCATTAGCTAATAGTTAAAACTTAATGGGAGGGTTAAACTAAGTGTCTGTCTAGCTGCAGGACTGAGGTTGCCGTCTGAAACTGTGTCTGTGTGGCACAGGGGATAATAATAATATAATGCAGAAATGCTGGGAATGGCAAAGCTGCATTGCACTGCTGGCTCACTGCCTCTCATGGTGATCAGGTTTGAGTTCTGGTTTAGAGGGAAGACTTAAAACAGGTCCCACAGAAGCCAAGAGAGAGTACTGGAATACTGCCCCGCGGTTAATAACCCAAACACCTGGGCAGGAAGGAGAAGGTGACTATTTCCCTTTGAACCTATGCCATTCCCCACAAAGGATGGGAAAAGGGGAAAGGTCTGACTCTTCTGCCAAGATGGTAGTGCACTGATGGTGAAGGGAAGATGATCGTGTGCCTGTCCATGCGGGAATTTCAGCCATGGAGGAATTTCAACCAGGAAAAATCAAGCAAAAGCAATTTTTGAGAATTTGCCACTCTGTGGCTGAGATGTTCCTTTTGGGAGCAGGAGGCCAAGATCCAGGCCCTGATAGGAACCTGGTGGGCTTTGGTGCCTTCCCAGTCAGCTAGCTAGCTGGGGCATGTCACCATTGTTCTCCACAATCTCAATGGGGAGGCTGGGTACAAATCTTTGTGCTGCACGTCTCTTTGGCACAGGGATGTTCACTTTACAGCACACATTGTTTCCTTAAGGGAGTTTATGCAAGTCAAAAAGTGATGGCACTATGTTTTGTGACAGATTTTGCTGGCTTGAAAGGGGTCAGCTGGTATGTCTTTGGAATGAAGTCAGAATCATTCCCCAGACCTTGTTCTGAGAAGTATTTTGCATCTTTAATCTTACTCCATGGCAAAAACTGATTCCAAAACGAAATTTAAAACCACTGTAATTGAGTGCATTTCAATTTGGATGTTGAACTCAGAGCCTGTGGTCTGAGAAGATCTGGAGCTGAGATGTCTGATTTAGCTGAAGGCAAACTGAAGATGTCTGGACCTGCAATTACAGTTCTGACCTGGGCAACGGTGAGTCTGAGCAGACCTGCAGCAAAATTAAGATTCAGACTTTATTGTTGGCTGAATGGATTTCAGTGCAGTTTGTGCTCTCAGCATAACACCATGATTGGTCGCAGCTATCCGAGTTCCACAGATTTAAGCACTGTTGATTTAAACTGAAATAGAGACTTGCTGGAGCACATCTGAAAGATGCCAAAATTTACCTTTGCCTTCAATCTCTTTTGGTGAGCTTTTTACAGAGGAACCATCAGAGTACTGGAATTTATGTGAACTGAGTCATTATGATTTGAGCATCCCTCCTCCGCAGAGCTGGCAGACACACCTTGTCTGTTTCAGCAGTTTTCCTGTATGTCTGAATTAACAGGCTGGATGGCTATAATTGCAAAAGAGCTTGAAGTCACAAAGTGGCTTTGAATGTCTCTGAAACTGCAAAGACAAATCTTGACTTTCAACCACAGTTCAGTAGTAGCAGGAAAAGAGAAGGAAGCAGCAGGTATGGAGGTTACAGAGTTACCTGAGGGCAATCAATGTAATTAATCTTGCTGATTAGCATAAAAGACATGTACATTCTCTTTGAATGTCCATAATGTTTGCATTTAGCAACTCAACACATAATTTGCTTTACGTAGACTTTGCAGTATTTTATTTTCTAAACTAGTCAAGCTTTTGGGCACGCCTCTTTCACATTCTCCTCTTATCTGCCTGCCATTGAGACTTTCTATTCATTTTAGCAAAATCTAGAATGAACATGTTTCTGTGTAGTAAGGACCAGCCTAGTGTAGTGTGTTGGTTTTTGAGTAGTGTATTCCAGCTATTCTAGGCATCAGTCATTATCTATATATTTACTTTTTTCCCCCTTTTAACTATACAGAATGAAAAGGGATTGTGGCACTTCTCTATCACAAGTACAGGTGGCTTATGTCTTCTCTGAGCAGAGAATCATTGAAGATGTCACATTCACTCTGTGAGTGCCCCACAAAGCATGTATGTGAGTGAATTGGTGTCTCAGAAATCCTAGACAGCGGATGAGCTGATCTGCCACTTTTTAAAACTTGAAAGTGTTTAGTTTGGTGGAAGACCTGCCAACACCTTCCAAAAATGACCATGGAATAAAGTGCTGGAGAAAGGAGGGGGAGAGTTGATGTGTTCATGGAACGATGAGAAAGGTGAGATATCAAAGCACCAAGTCTGGAGCACAGTGGAGAAAGTCAGCAAAACTCTCCTCACACTTCCTACACATGACTACTGCTCTTCGCTTGGCTCTTTTTGTGCAGGGGCTCAACCACTTGATGTTCTGAGTAGCTGGGTCATGCAGCTCAAAGCTTCATGTGGTGGTGAGGCTAAAACAATGCAAAAGATGTGTGGAAGTTGTGATCCTGGTTGGTAAAGGCTGCTCAGTTTCTGTGTCCTGGTCACATCTCTAATTTCTAGCTACAGGTGGTTACCTTTCAGGCACTGTCTGAGACATGAAACGTTGATTTCTGATACAGCTTCTTTCATTGAACAGATGTACAGGAAAGCCAGTGGAAATATGCAAGTGAAAATCAACTCTTCAGCTAGATCCAAGAAATTTCTAATTCAAGCAATCAGCAAGACAAGGTTATATTCTTAAATCTACTCAAGTTTTTTATGATAATTTCTGTTTAAGCATTTATATCACAGTATAGTCTGACATAGAATTAAAGTTCCATTATGTTTTAAAACAAATACCAGTGATCTTATCCTGACTGGGAGGATCTGCAGGGTCAAAAGCAAATTAATTAAGCATATCCAAAAGTGAAAAGGCCAGGAAAAATAGAGCATTTAAGCAAGCATCATTTACTGAATGGTAAATGTCAGGTTATTTTTAGTGGAATATTGTCACTATTTAAACACATTTTAACTGAAAAACTAGATTATAGGGAGTAGTATAATCTATTTTAAATCACTGCAGACAATAACTCTTATAAACTTTTATAGGTTGCAAATAACAGTGGGGAAAAAAAAAAAAGTGGTAGGCTTTAACGTCCTCACTTTACACTTCTAATTTTTTTTTGATTCTTTACTCCTGATTATTGCTCATGGGAGAAGTGCAGTGATATGCACATATAGGAGGTGAATTTACTGACCTTTGTTTTAACAGTGATCTTGTTTTTCTTTTAAAGGTGTAAAAACACAAAAAAAAAATAGAAGTTTCAAGCAGCATTAAATAAAGCTTTTCCCAGAAATCACATTTACAATTCAAATGTTTATTACATCATAAAATTATAGTACTTGGGAAATGGTGCTTAAGTTCCTGAAATAAAGTTTCAGGGAGGTAGGTTTTGGGTGAAATAGCTGATTCTGTTAATCAAATTCTGTCTGGCAGTATGTACCACAGTTGTTACTGTTTTGTTAATATATTTGGGAAAAGCTCATATGCCAGATATTTCACTTTCTAATTAGAAAGTTGTGTTTTAATCACACAAAGAAAAATTGTAAATTAAATCGTATTCAGTTTTCGTCTGTAATAAAAACTTAGATTCCATAAAATGTGCCTCTATGAGCTCAAAACCTCAGCCACTTTTTACACTGCTGATCTACTGGTTGCACTTTTTCTTGCAGCATTCACTATGAATATCATCATTGTCCTCTATTTAATGCGAAAGAAAAAAGATTTGTGATATGATACAGTATTTCACAAAGCTTGGGAAGCACAGATGAATATTCTAGGCATGAAACCTGAATCCTTTGTTGTGGTTTACTAATACGGCAAGTCTCAGGGCTCACAGCAATGAAATGTTTAGCACCTCCTTGATAGTCCTGTCATAATGTCTAGAAAGCATAGTTAGATCACAGTGGATTTTACAGAGATATTATTTATTGTGCTCTGCATGTTGATATTGTATGAATTATGTTCCCAGAACCACTTACAAATGCACTTCTGTTGTCCCAGTTGCAATGATTTTCCTCTTGAAGGGAGCCCTTCTGTAAGGTATCTGCTTAAATTATGGCAGCAAGAGGCAGGAAGACTGACAGGCTGTCTCTGCCCATCATTTCCTGGGAAGTTACTGGTGTATGGCACTGGAGCTTAGGAGACTCAACAGCATTATGTCATTTCAAGAATACAAAAAAATATTTTAAAAGAACCAACAAAACCCTCTGCAGGCAGAATTAAGTTTTGCTTTTCTTGAGCAACTACACCTGCAGAAACAAATGCTCTAGTTCATTCTGTGGAGAAGCAAAGATAAGTTATCTATTTGTAGAAATATGCAGAGAACAGATAGATATCTGTCTTAAAATGGACAGATATAAAGGAAATAAAATTGTGTGTGGGACTTTATGTTTTCAAGGTTTAAAAATATGCTGTGTAATAAAACCAAATTAAGTAATTTCATGCTATCCTATGAAATGTTTATCTGACTTCAAGCAGGAAATCCATTATGCTTTGGGGAGAGGCAGGATAGTTAAGATTTGCTAGAGCTGAAGCAATAGTTGAATGACATGAATGACTGTAAAATCATTAGATTACTTTGTAATGGCATTATGTAAAATATTATTAGAAAAAAATAATTGAAATGTTTTCAGTTATTCTGAGACCCAGCTCATGCAAGACAACCCTTGACAATTAGAAGGCTTAAAGGGTATTTATTATGAGTTGACTAGAGATGGATATGGGATCAGCTGTATGCTGGTAGAAATCTCAAGTTCTATTTCATCATTCAGGACTGGTGTCTGGTTGTGATAAATCCCAAAGCGTCATGTCTTGTACTCCCAACATATAGGAGAAAGGATGACTGATAGTTAACTCTTGCTTGGCATTTTTGTTGCTTAAGTAGTACAACCACATTTTTACCCCATATTTCCTGCTCTTATCACCTCATTTAGCAAAGCACTCAAGTACTTGAATATTTTTAGAACCTAATGGAGCATTATATCCGAAACCCATCAAAACAATGTGATTAAAGGTACATATGCACATGCTTAAATAACATGTTGAATACATGATTAAAAAGGGGATAAATCAGCTTCTATAGAAATTGGTGTTTGTGGAACATTTACAAGGCAAAGAATAAAAGAAAAATTCACATTCAGCCCTGCAATTTAACCTCAGCAGTTTTATTGTACCAAATTCAGGAAGCATAGGGAGTAATTAGGGTAGCTGCAGTAGACTTCAATTCTTTGTGATGAGTTCTATATTTTTTAAATATTTCATTCTGGAAGCTTCAGAGCCATCCATCTTGTATGAAGAGCCTCTTTTCCTTACTCCTCTAAGTCATCTGAAAAATACAATAACAACAAAATCAACAAACAAAGCAAAAAAAAAAACCTAGCCAAAGCCAAATAAGTAAAAAAAAAACCACACCCCCCCCCCCCCCAAAAAAAAAAAAAAAAGCCATTGCAAAGAAAATCAATGTGAAATGATTGAGACATTAAAAGTACTGGTCCCATTGCTAACATTTTAATAAAATACCTGCAAGTAAAAAGAAATTCCAAATATTCAAAGCTGTTTTCAGTGTTTTATGGCACGGTAAATGCCTTATGGTCTCATAAATGCCATTAAGCTTTATCTCCAGGAAAAGAAAGGATATAAACTCTGAACAGAACTGTGTCAGAGTAACTGTGCAAGAGTGAATGCTGAGCGAGCAGCAGCAGGTTTATTCATAAAGCAATGACTTCAGGCTTTAACTGGAGTTGTCATGCTCTGGAATTATTTTCTTTTTTATGTCATTTATCTATAAGTTTCAAGCTTCCACAACTTCTCTGATTTTAGACTCTGTAAGTACCTCTGTGGTTCACTACAAAATATGGTACTTTCTGTTCCTTGCTACACAAAGCTTCAGGACATTCCCCATGTACTCTCATGGAGTGCCCAGCCATTACTGATGCTTCATCCAAGATAATGCATTTTGGCAAGCAGAAGCAATCTTGTTTTAAACTCCAAGCCTTTCAAAAGCCCAAAATACAACTTAACCAAGATCTGAAATGTCATCAAGTTGGTTTAAAAAGAAATGAATATAATTAATTGTAAATAAATTTTTGATTCTTTTTATTTGCCTTTTTTTTGTTGTTTTCTTCTTTTTTTTTTTTTAATGTGTGGAGGTTGCTGACATTCTGTTTCCCATTTTGAATTTGTAACCCGTCAGAGCTGGAACTTCATTCATTTCAAATCTAAATCAAATCTAGGAAGTTGACAATATTATAAGAACTATTTGCTGAACTAACCTTTTTCTTAACAGTACATATTGTAGAAAAGAGACAGGGATAACAGAGATCAGGGTGATGCCATTTCTTGTTGATCCAGCACATCTTTTTAATTGAATGTGCAGATTAGACTTTAAGCTCTCAGTTGCAGAAAATGAATCTATGTACTGCAGATCAACATACAGAACTGTAGCCACCACAATAGTAAGACAAGTTCTTTACCTAAGGTTGGTTCTTAAACGTGCTTCAGGTTTTTAATACCTAGTATGAAACCTCTTCCTCTAGAAGTCTTTTACATGCTTTTAGAAAATAGTTATGATATCTGAGATGAACACCATAAAAAAAAAGTAAAACTCCAATTCTTCCTTTCTTTTTTATATATTTCTTATTATTAAAGATTTTATTTGTAACAAGTAATTATAATAAAAGCCAGGACAACAACAAATCCATAGTTCTCTAAATTCCTGCAAACTGCTTTTTTTAGGGATTGATTAGTAATTTAATTTTCTATTTGCATGTGGATACTTTTTAGACCATCAGTTATGTGGTCATGATAAATATTCCCGGCTCCAGACAGCCTGTACAGATAGCTTGCCAAGTTCCCATCTTCTCTCTCAACAATCTCCCTTGTCTTCTTGGAATACTTTGCAATGTAGGATGAAGCTACATTAACCTGCTTTGGTTCTCCAATATTTGTTTAGCCTATAAACAGATAACCATATTTTTACTTTGTTCCATGACCAGCTTCCACCTTTCAAACTGATTTCTCAGAAATTCCAAACAGAGTGTTTGGCTGGAAAATGGCTATCAAAAGTGCTTTCCTGGAGACTTTCCATTGCAGAGGATGTACTGCCTATAAATAAGTTTCTATTGGCTTCAGATTGGGCTATTTACTATGACAAATATGAGGCCTGTCATGAATCTTGCATCAAGGTACCCGTCAGTGTTGACTCTGAAGTATAAGCTTTTTTGGACTGTCTAGATAATGAAGGTGTCACCAGTCTTGCATGTATGGTCTGCGTAAACAGCAGTAGTAATGATTCATGACACTTGAGTCTTGCAGAACCAATAGAAATTACTTTAATGCACCAAGTTCCATCTGGTACTCTGAAGAACAGTTAAGAGCCAGGGAGCTAATTTTTTTTACCCAGGCTGTAGAGGTTTGTGCTCTTAGCAGTATGGTTCAAATCCTTGTGGACTGTGCATAGTCTGTTGCGCTGTCTTTAAGGAAATGTTATCTGCTGATTGTGGCCAGCTAGGAGGAACCACAGCAAACTGCATCTGGGTTAAACTCTGCTAAGCAGAAGCTGTAAGTATGCATGGGTTTCCCTCAGCTCTTTCAAGACTAAGCTGACATCAATTGTTGCTTGAAATATTCTGCTTCTTGTCTGATTAGTTGCCATGCTCTGGGTTTTATTTCCCTCAAGTTGATACTAATATCCTCAGTGATTTTTACAGGGTGCAAACTTCAGAAAGATGTAAATTCAGCCTGGGCAGAGAACTTGACAGCTTCAGTCCAAGATAAGAACTTTGGGAACCTTATTCTGTAAAGTTTTTCCTGTTGAATCCTAAAAATTAAAGTTTCTTCCAGCACAAGAACGTGTTGGTAGTAACTGACTTCCCTAAAAACTCCCTTCCATAGTTGCCAGATGTGGTCTGAAGCCCTTCAGTCCATGCTAAAACTGTACAAGATAATTTCCCACCTAACCCAGTCTTCTCCAGAGGAACAGTGAATCCTTCATCCCACCAGTATCTCCAGATCTAGACTAAGCAAACCTTGAGGTGTTTGCAACAAAAGGAGCTTTAATGATGAGTATCTAAAACTCAACAGCTAGGAGACAAAGTTACCCCAGGATCCCTTTTCATGATTTAAATATAATCTGCAAACACTAACATATTTGTCTTCTTTCTTGTCAATATTTGGCTCATATCTTTAATTAGAACTTAAGCATCCAAATTTCACTGTTTTTTACATGAATTAGCTGTGTATGACCATTTGTAGCTGGGCTTGGTGATAGTGGAATGAGAATATGCTGTACTATTTCTCTAAGAGCATCTGCTACAGTGTCTCTGAGTAGAAGTGGCAGGTACCTAAGAAAAAAATTCTTGTCTTTGGAAATAATAAAGACTGAAACCACTAAAAGACTAAAGAGTATTTCTCAGTTCACAAATGAATGCCTATTTTCACATAGCTTTTCATCATCTTGTGATGGATGGCCCAGTTATGGGAACCAATTTATGCAGTCTTTAATTCTATTAATAAGCTTCTTGTTCAAAGAGTTTCAATTGTATGCTTGATATTACACATAGTCTCATGGCAAGAAAGGTGTTTTCTGGAAAGAAAGCAAATGAACAGGCAGCTGGCTTTGGCAAGAAGTGCATAGAAAAACTTGGTTTGCAAAAATCTATTATTCTATAAGAAAAAAGAAAAAGTTGCTTCCTGAAAGTAGAAATTTATTTTTCATCTTTTTGTCTTGTTTCCTGTCAGGAGATTAATTAACCATCCAAATTTTCTTAGATTTTTTAAAAATCATAATTCTGAAGTAATTTACTTACTTTTTTCAAGCTGAATGACAACACACTCAGAAATAAAAGCATTTATTGGAAACAAAATCAATCCCAAAGATTGTTTCCTTGATAATATGTTTAAATATAGAGCTACAATATATTAAAAAGCAAGGGAAATGGAAAGAAAATGGTGAAGGGGAGGCAGGGTGGGGTCAATGGTGGAAATATAAGCAACAGGTATATGTAGCCATGACTTTTGCTCCCAACAAAATGTAAATAGAGCATGAAGGACATAAAAATTCACCTTTACTTGCTCTGTTACTTGCTCAATTTTAATAAAGCATGTTAATTAAATTAATCAAGTAAAACTATGTGTCAATGTGTACGTAGGTGATGTTTTGCTGAGCTATTCAGTGATCACTAATGGAAACTATTAATAGTTGTATGCATGTAATTTAACCTGAAATTAGAGGATGTTCTTGGCATAAGTTACAGATGCAGATTTATTTCAGTTTTAATTGTTGGGGTTGATGTTTGTTGGTTAGGTTTTTCTATTGTGATTTTTTGTTTGTTTGTTTACTTTTTTTTCATTGGCTCATCTCTGACTTTATTGTGGGCCATTAACAAATTTCAGACTGAAGGCATAATGGAAGTAAAGAAGAATGTTTGGAGAAAACTCCAAGAGTACTATGGGAACAGTTAAAAATGCAGTTCCTAAAAACCTGACAATAATTTTCCCTGTATTTTTTCAGACCATAATTGTTTATTAGTTTCTTTCCCAAGAAGAATACTTTGCCTTATGTGTTACCATGATTTTTTCCTGGGATGCATGAAAAATGACAAGCCAAAGAGTGGCAATATATCTGGAGCATGACATAGTAATTTTCATTTACGAGCTGTTTCATATTTTTCACCAGACTTTCCATGAGATGTGGGATAGTTCAGACACTGTGGTTTTTCTGTTGCTGCTCCATCATAGGAAGTATGATAGGTTGGGGGATAATTAAGTGGGCATTTTTTTTTTCAAGAGTGCTTAAAAGTATCATAAAAATACCAGCTTAGGCTAAGATGTTGATTTTGTCACAGGTCTCTAAATACTACACGGAGGCAGAAATGAAATAACATGACATGCATTCCAGGAAATAAAGACATAGCAGTCTTCAGTGGAATGAACTCAAATACAGAACAACTCATACAAGACTTGCCCTACTTCAGATATAAATTAATGCCCTGTGATAAGTCAACAATTCAGATGTTTGCTTCCTCCAAGGTTCAACCTTTTTCTTCCTCTTCTGTTAACTTCTTTTCACTACACGTGCGCTGTTTTTCTGTAATTGTAGCTTGACTCCAGTAGAAATAATTCCATAGTACATAAGACAGTATTATTGTAACAATAAGGGAACTAATGGACAAGTTTTCCAGCTTATGAACTTCTAAGTACCTTATTATTTTAAGCATACACAGGAATAGAAGACAGAGTTGTTTATACATGGAGGGAAATCATCAAATTTTGTGTTCTTCACAGTACATGATCAATTAAACACAGGATGATTTTCCTCATTTTACTGGTTTTGCCTGTATTTACATTTTGAAAAAGTAGGGATCAGGAAACAGCAGCAGATATCCATCCTGATATCGCTTTTTTTTTTTTTTATTTATCTTCCATCTAATGAATTAGGATTATGTATAAAGCAGTAATTGCCTATTAAATATCCTTGGAGAGCAGTAGTGTTTCAACCCTTTCTACGTAGGTAGGTGTCCTACTTTCTGGAAGCCTATTGACTCCTTTCTAAATTCAAATCATGAAGTCATGCTTAATCACTAAAATTTTGATGTAGACTATGAGTGAAGAGAGGGTGAGGGTGCTGTAGAAATGTATTGGGTGGAGTAATAGAGAGCTGCCAACCTAAATTGTCTTTCACACGGTTTACCCAGGAGGGTTAAGAGAGTAAGAAAAATAGAGCCAACAAGCCAGAATAGAGACACAAAGAGCCAAAATGTAAAACACGTACTGACTTCTGAAAATCGCAAGGAAATTGTGATGGAAAATTGATATCCTCTGGGAAGGATTGTTTATAACTTGGCATGAGTTTTCAGCAGGCTGTTCTCATAACACTCAGTACTGAAATCCCTTTGTTTAAACCCTTGTAGGGTAAGTTTTGAGCCATCAGAGATTTATCAGCATTCATGTTGTAAGTATTTTAAACAAGACTATTGAAGAAAAGGAATCAGAATGCTGTACTCTCATCAGGTATGATATCTTGTTTTAAAAAATGAAAATCCACAGAAAACAAGAACATATTTTTAAATGACAGGTATTGTAATCTAACAATTCTGGTAGCATTAAAATTCAAACATGAGTATTCATTTTCATTTTAAGTTTCTTTACTCATCTGTCAAATCTGAACAGCAGCAGACAAAATATAAGCAAACACAATGCTTGTATCTCACAGTATAAAATAAAATGAAAGAATTATATCAATACTATATTTTCAGTCAGCCACTGCAGTCTTCTTAAATTTACATTCTGCATATACTTTGATACTGAGCATGTCCTGTTGCTTTATTGGCTTTATTACTGGCATTAAGACTTAACTAAATAAAAATATAACCTACCCTAAACAGTAAAAATTTTAATGTAAGCAAGTTTTGGCTACTATTAAGATAAAAACTTTCACTGAAACTATTAAAAATTCATTGCAGTGTGATATTAATTTTCCTATAGCAATTTATCTTGTGAAGAACCTTATTGTGCCATATTTGCTGTCTTCACTGAGTAGCTCCACAGAATCCCACTTTGTTTTGGTGCAAAGATGGATGAAGTAAACTTTCAAGACCCTTTTTAGATGTATATTTGTGCAAATTGATTTTGTGTTACTTGTGGGGAAGGACTGTAAAAGCCTGTTTCTGAAATTATACTCTGTGATACTACTGAACAACACCTATTGTAAAGATCCTATAATACTACTTTCTGAAGGCATCCTTCTTCTTGTAAGACAAGAATTGTGAAAAGAAAGGAATGGTCTGGGGATTGTTTCCTTTAGGAAAGTGCCAATGTGAAACTCTAGACCGATTTCAGCTGAGCTAACTATTATGCTTTGCTGTTGCAGAAGAAGACAAATGTATTTGATGAAGTCTTTGCTCTAGTTAAAATCAAATTTGTGGGTTTAGACAGCTGAGATGATTAGGAAAAACACATGGAGTTTTCACTGCTACCTTGTTTGCTGAAATGGGTCCCATGGTTACAGCAGCAAAAATCATATCTTTGTTGCTCATTTGTCTCTATGAAGTTAATTGGTGGTCCCAGTAAAAAGTCCATGGTGATAACAGATACAGTTGAAAAAAAAATCAGATTGGGTATTGATTACCTTCTCAGATAGTTGTTCTCTGTATACATAATTTTAAGGGTTGAATTTCATCTTGTTCATCAGAAAATCCAATTATTTCACTTCTGACCCATTGTTGCAGGGCTGCTAAAGCAGTTAGGGACAATGGTGTGAGAAGCAGTATCTTATCAGTGGTGAGAATGAGTATACTAATGAAGTGATGCTGCTAATAGTATAAATACATGGGCAAGAGCTGCTTAAACTGGTGGCATCTGCTGTGGAGGCTCTCAGATGCCTGAGAAATGGCCAGTGCCACAGTGCTCAGCATTGTGCTCTTGTTTGCCCCAGTGTTTGGGGCATCTCTGGTGGTGCCAAAGAGGTCCAGCAGCTCCAAGACAGGTGAGACTGCTGCTCTGTTGCTGGTTGTGGCATCTGGGGCAGTGCCATGACCCACACTGAACTGCAGAAATCAGTAGGGGGTTGGAGAGGTTTCAGAGGGATGAAAAAGAAGGCACTGGGGTGAAAGGAACTGGACTGGCAAGCCCAGAGCTCTGCTTTCTATAAGACTCTCCTATGATAATAAAGGATAAAATTGAGGTATTTTAAAACCATGACGTTTGTAGAGAGGCTATGCTGCTCTTGCAGGTATGTCCTCATTGCTTGAAGTCAGATGGTAAAGCACGGTTAAGCCCATACACTGTTTTGTGACTCTGCTGCAGTACTGGGATGACTATGCTGCTGCCCCTGGAGCAGCTGCTCCCAGTGGTAACAGAGAGCATGAGCAGACATTTTAATATGACTTTTTATTTTAAGAACGGTGGAATGAAGATGAAGTGTCACAATCTGCTATTTATGGATGAACATGTAAAGATATAAAAATAAAATATTGTTTGGGCATGTAAAAAAATGTATATGTATATTGACTATTTTGCTTTATTTTCCCCTGTCAGGGAAAAAACAAGCTACTTTACAATAATAACAGATGGAACACACCACCTGAGCACTGAGGTGATGTCCACTGAAGTCAAAGTCATCAGATTTTTCAGGGAGGAACAGCCGTGCATTTGTATAATAGCTGCCACAGAGAAGCTCTAGTCCATGGTTAGCATTCCCATGCAGTACATAATGCAGATAATGAAGAGTAATGGTAAAAGTTACAAATCTGTTTGTGTCCAGCAGACCACAGTGCTTTTTAAAAAAATGGAGAAAGAAAGAGAGCATTTTAAAACGGATTTTTTTACTTCCCTACCCCCCTCTGTTAATGTTCTATTATTTCTCTCATACATATTTCGAAAATAGAAAAAATTCAAAACCCCATGAAGTAATCAGTCTCCTCTGTTTTAGAGAGACCTGTCTCATTATCTGTGTAGAGTGTCAGCCTATTCTGCAGGTGATATATGATCAGTCAGCCTTTGAACAGGAAATGTGAACTAGTTATTTTTGGTATTTAATTTATCCCTGAGAGCTTTTGTCACAAAAATTGCTATTAACAAAAAATTAATGAAAAAAATTATATTTTTATTAGTTGGCAAGTTTTGCAAAAAGACTCAGCTTATTCTTGGAATATAGTACCTCTTTATAACATTACTATAAATTAAATAATGCTTTGTGACAGTTTCATCTTTATGGACTTTAAAGGTACCTGTCTGTACAGAGAGACAGCTAATTGGATTTTATATATTTAATTTCTAAAATTTAACACATTCATTCTGGACCTTACTTAAAGTCAAGGCAATCTAATTGATAATATAAACTTTCAAGAATCCTCAGCACAATGGGGTGATATATTCATATAGACCTCATAGCAGCCTTCCAGGATCTGAAGGGGGCTTTATAGGGATGCTGGGGAGGGACTCTTCATGAGGGACTGTACTGAGAGGACAAGGGGTAACGGGTTCAAACTTAAACA
>JASSUY010021333.1:0-26518 GCA_032466535.1 Forpus xanthops | reverse complement strand
CGGGGCTGCAGGCAGAGCGCGGCGGGAGAGAGCGGCGGACGGGGCCCGCGCTGCCTCCGCAGCCGCGGACCTTCCGCGCTGCCACCGGGGCTGTGGCCGCTGCTGCTGCTCCGCTCCCCGGGGGAGGGACGGGACGGGAGGGGACAGCAGAGCGGGGGGAAGGAAAGGGGGATCCCTCGCTGTGGAGGAATCCGCGCCGGTGCTAAGTTATCTCCCAGAGACGGTGTGAGGCACTCGGGCTGCTCAACCTGCTGCTGCCGCCGCTGCCGGTAAATGCGCTTCACTTCTTACTCGCCTACATGCTCAGGGCTCTCCTCACGGCTCTCCATTGCGCCTGAAGCTGCAGCGTTTCTGTCTCTGTCGCTCCCTTCCTTTCCACCTCTTCCCCTCGCATCCCCTCTAATTGTGTTGCTGGAGTTGACAACTTCTGATGTGTGTCTTGAAACCAGGCAGTCAGTGTTTGCTTCCGCGGAGCCGCTTAATTCAGCAGTTGGAGAGGTCATCAGTTGCGTGAGTTCCAGGGAAAGCGAATTCTCTGTGCCTCTGCAATAAGTGCTGCTGCTGCTTTTCTGCCCATTAATTCTCATCCCTGATCGCTGGTATTTCTGTTATTGCTACCGTGTTTTAATGTTTCCTTTGTGCTTTAAGCTCTTTCTTTTTCTGTTTTTTTTGTTTGTTTGTTTGTTCGTTGGTTTGTTTTGTGGTTTGGGCTTTTTTTTTTGTTTATGTTTTTTCTTTTTCCACTTTCTTCTGAGATTGAAGTACAATATTTATTTCTTTTTTTCCCCCAGTTTTCGCCACCAGTGTGAAAAGGTGTCGCTGATTCAGAAACTATTGTCCACAGTGCGTGTTGGTTGGGAACAGGCAGAACGAAGGCAGGCATTTGTATTCCAAAAGGGAATTAAAACAAATGCTGCTTTGCATCATTGCTGCGGATTTGCAGGAAGCAGGAAGGGGCTATAACACTGTGTTGTTTGCTAAGATAATAAACGTAGAAGCGCTTTGGTGTGTCACATCTAGCCCTGCGATTGAGCTGGTTCGAAATTGCACTTAATAATACATTGAGAGCTGTGGAGGAAGCTGGCACGTAGCGCGTCCATCGCTGAGACAATGTACTGGCGTCGTGCGCTGACACAACCCAGTCCTGTCAGACCTTCCCTGGAGTGCTAGTGGACAAGATGCTGCTCGGTGCCTTGGGTACACCCAAACTGACATTTAAATAAGGTGGCTTAAGGGATGTGGTTTGAGCTGTTAACTCTTATCTCTGAATCAGACTCCCTTTTCAACACTTCTTGTTAGGATGCTTGTAAATGCCAGTGTAAACGTTTGTCTGTAGCAGTTTCGGATGATTTTAATAGTACTGATGTCTTAATACAGGGTTTTTGTACCTTTTTTTTATTTTTTTTTTTTGTACTTCCGTACTTCAGTGTTCTTTCCTCTTAAAGGCTCAAAATGTAATGGCAAGTATTGTCTGTGTGTGTATATGTGTGTACATGAGTAGTTATGTATTTATATAGATGTTTGCCTCATACTCATTTAAATTTACCAAACCTTGTATGACATTGAGAAAGCAGATATGATAAGAGAATTGAAACACAGAAACACAGAATTAAATGAGACTTTATTTAGAATGCTTGCTTGAATAGTTAAAATGTTGTATAAGATCAAAGAAATTTCAAATGCATGTTTTGTAAAGGAACAAAGTCTAGAAGTAGTAGTATTGAGGCAATTTAAGAAAATCAACTTGGACTGAAAGAATACAAAGTGCAAGCTGTCAATAAGTATGTGCAGTTATCTACTGTCCTCATAGAGCACTATAGAATGCTGTATAAAATCTGATATAGTTAAAAATGTAGTCTTTGTTAAGGGCAGAGTTTATGACAGAGTAATCACCTGTTAATGTGGTTACTTGATGCAAGTTTCATAGTGAGCCTGGATTGTACAGTCTCAAAGTTTTTCTTCAAGATTTAGAAGAATTTAGAGAGGTGAATCTTCCGTCAAGATATTTGTGTTATCCTTCAGATTATACTGACTTGAGGAACTGGTGCATCTCCACCGTGCAGAACGATGACAGGTATTTTCCTAAGGGGCTTATGTAAGTGTGAGGTAAAGTGGATCTTTACAAGGGGCTGACAACCTAAAGATAGGTGGCATTTCTTATGCTGTCAGGGCTCAGAATATATGCAGACTATGTATTTGGGAATAATTTTCCTAGGCATTGGCAAATCAGTAACCAGGTTGACAGATCAATTTTTCTTGATACATATGCTTGTAGTCATTGAGTAATAAATAAAAACTATTCCTATATTGCACTGCTATTGATTGTATGGTATTCAGAAAGCCAGCTGTGAGGTCTGAACTTTAATTCATTTTGAGAAGAAAACTTTTGTAGCTGAGATTTCTTCATGTCGTGGCAAAGTCCAAGTGCTCACAGAAGTTTTGGGTTTTTTTTTATTACAATTGTTAACACACGTACAACATATTAAACAAACAAACAAACAAAAAAAAACACAAAAAGAAAAAGAAGAACTAAAACCCAGAAGCTTTAATCCAAATAATAGTGTAGATTTTTTTTTCTGCTTATCTTTAAACATTTCCTCCTAAGACAGTGCTCATATGAAACCAATAATCTTTTAATTCTCTATGTGCTTATTTTTCATCTGGATAATGAAAATAAAATAATTGTGTTTCTGTGTCATTAGATTTGTAGTGTTTCTGTAGCTTGTGAAAAATCGACATGCGAACACACTATTGATGTCATCCTCCAATTAAGTTCAACTGTATTTTAATTTTTAATATTTTGTACTAGAAGTCAAAGAGCAGCATGAGAAGATAGAGGTCACATGCAATTAACAGGAGCAGGAGAATTGATTTTAGGGGACTAACAGTTGCCTTTTTAAAGAGTGTTTTTATTTCTGGGAAAAGCAGCAATACATATCTATCAACTTGTGATATATTATGGTCATGGCTTTGACATTTTCCTGTCAAATACTGTTGTTTTTCTCTTTGCAGTCAAAGAAAATTTCTGCTGACCAGTATTACTGTTAGAGTAAGTAATGGTGTAAAATGTGCTAGTGATCTTGTGCTTGAAATTATTTAGAACAACATAGAAAAGGGAAAATGTTTGTTCAGTTCAGTCAAGGTCAATGGCTAGACTTTCTTGTCTGAGAGGTCAAAATAAACTGAAGGTCAAATTAGATGGAGACAAAGCTCAAGCCACTGTTACACCACTCAAGTCAATATACTGATGTTTGAAAAGCTGTTTCGTGTTTGTTTGCAGTTTACTGTGAATTTAATCCCTCAGTCCTTAATGTTTTTGGCACAAGGCACACTCAGGAGCAGCACTTCTGAAGGCCGTGCTTAAAGATAAAACAACAAAAAATTATTGGACTGATCCTTTATATAATAATATTCTTTATATAAATGGATAGTTCTAAAAAGTCTGCCCTCCCCCCTCTGGACCTGGAACAGGAAATAGAGCCTTAGAATTCTTTCTACTGAACTGATTAAGATATGAGACATTTTAGTCCTAGCTTGTTTTTTTCAGGTTAGTATTTAATAGAAATGGCATTTTTTTTTCCAGGCTTTTTTTTCTTTTTAACTAATAATTTCACAAGATCTTTATCAGGAAGAATAGCTTTATGTAATATTGTGCTATAATAGAAAAGATAGCTTTGCTGATACTACACATCTGCAGAGTGGGTTCCTACTTTCTGACCTGAGGTACCACATCCCAGAGCCAACAGATAGTGACTCATCTTTCTAATTTCTTCCTGCACAAAACAACTCCTGTACAGTGTACTTTTAGTTTATATGTAGGAGGTAGAGTATGAAATTACTCTGGCTGCATCACGCTATTCCAGCCGCAGACTGGACCAGCTTTGTGTCCTGGTCATCTCTGTAGCCTTGAAGAGCTCCTTGTCCTGATTCTCACTCTGAGTCACTTGGCTGAGCAGCTACAGGAACGTGTACAACATGCTCTGCAGTACAGTCTCACCTAATCCACATACAGATTTAAAAGATACTTTGGGGCATTGTCTGTTAGCTGAATTTTGTCTCACAATTATTGCTCTGCATTGGGATCTCATAATGCTGCTGAAGTTCAAATACATTGTTTTAAATCCACCTTGCTGACTAACTCAATATTATCAGACTTTTCGGATAAGCAGGAAGCACAGTAAGCTTAGATAGTATTAACTTTTTATTATTTTTTAAATAGGTTCTTTTTGGTTGAATTGATTGATGTCCAGTGCCAAATAGTAATAAATTGTCTACTTTCATGTTTATTGCTGAACATTAATAACCTAGTAGTCATCCAAATAGGGTTGTAATTACAAGATTTTCAGCAGCGAGCTGCACAACATTGAATTATAAACTTCTGTTTAGCTGAGCAGGTTGTGAATGGATCCATGATGCTCACACTGCCCTACATCAGTGGCCGTATTCAAACGCATTCTGAGGGAATAATTCAGGAAACAAGTGATCTTAAGTCATGCTTCTTTCTTTAATTCAGGAATAGGTTTTGAGGAATATGCATTTTATTGTCTGCTGAATGGAAAGCAAAGTTGCACTGAGGTGGGAGGGTTGGCTTTGTGGTTTGGGGATTCTTTTTGGTTTGTGTTTGGGTTTGTGTGGTTTGTGTGTGTGTGTGTTGGTTGTGGGGCTTGGGTTTTGCTTGTTTTGATGGTTTTTTTTTTTTTGCTATAATGCTAATTAATGTGGAGAAATTTAAAAAAAACCAAAGTAGCCCCCTGTTTTGTTTTGGATACTAAAGTTTTCATTCTAGTTTTGTCTTAAGGGCTTTTTTGCAATGTAAATGCATGCATTTAGCAAAAATGTAAGCTGTAACCCTTCAGAAATATAAACCTCTGTTAGGCTTGCATGAAATGCATGAGTAGCTGCTCTTGGAAGATTTTCTTACTAATTTGGGGCACACCATAGCTGCCTTTGTGTCTTTAGTAGGAGATTTAGAGTTTTCAGTTGGTCTGAATTCTCCAGATTTCTCTGCTGCTTTTCAGCCCATGCAGACAAGGAAAACACCAGGGATTGTTCAGAGGGATGCACAAGCCTACTGAAATCATGAAGACACTTTAGGAGTATGGAAATAACTTAGGTAAAAAGTCCTTGTGGAAGGTACTGTGTTAAGTGTGTGGAGGGGCACAACTGGTGCCCAATGCTGTACCTGTGCCACGGCTGTGCTGCAGAGTTGACCCAGCAAGGCCTGCACATGGGGTGATACAGGCACACTGGTGGAGTGAAGCAGTATAAGCGATAGGAACAAAACTGTTTTCTCTTATCCTTATTCAGGGAAGGCTTTTGTGGGACCAGTGATACGAGTTAGTATAAATGTTTTGAACTACAGTCTGCAAGACCTGTAGAAGCTTTTCATAGAATCCCAGAATGATTTGGATTGGAAGGGACCTTAAAGCTCACCCAGTTCCAACCCCTGCCGTGGGCAGTGACACTTTCCACTAGAGCAGGTTGCTCCGTGTCCCATCCAACCTGGTGGATACGAGCCCAGGTCTGCCAAATTTTCATGCAGCACCTTAATATTGAGTCATCTTCTTATATCTGTGTGCATATGGTCAAGAGCAAACAGAGCCTGTCTCCATGTGTGTACTTCTGTGGTTGGCTGTGTAAGAATCTGGGTGCCTCCTGGCAAGTTTTATGTGTGTTCCCTTAAGTCTTAATATGAAAATCTATTTTTTTGAAATCATGCACTTGTAACATTGAGTTTTCTGAACTGAATTTGAGTAAGTCATATGCAGCTTAATACACTTAAAGAATATACAAAAAATAAATTTCATTAGAAATGCCTATATTAGAAATGTCTATTGGTGCACACTGTTTGCCTACTTCTGCTGTCACTGTGTAGATATTTGCTTTCACCGTTATGGCTGAATTAAACATTTAAAGACGATTACTTTTCATTGTAGTATTTAATATTTCATAGATTTCAGGTTTGACAGTGCTTGTGTGCAGGTTCTTGGTGCATTTGGTTTTGGTTTTGTCCCCACAGATGTTCAGAAAGCCATCATTTGGCAAGAGTGTAGTCTGAAACACAGAACTTTCTCTGAAGGCATGTTTTCTTCTCTAGGCATTTCTTCTAACTTTTCTCTACATAGTTTTGAAACAGAGAAAATATTTTTACCATTGTTTGTGGTTTTCGAGAGTGAGCTATGGCTGGTATGCTAGTTTTGCATGAGAACAAATCTGGACATCCACAAAAGCATAAACCCATAAGAGGATGGGGAAATATTTTCTCTTTCATTTAAACATAAGTGAGGCTGACTTGTAACTATGGCTGTAAGTAAACTCAACAAGAAAGTGGATTTCTAACTTTAATGATCTTGCAACTGTTTGATTTGCCTGAGTGTCTTGATTAACATGTGTACAGTTACCTAAACCTTGATTGTGTTTATGGAAACATTTGTGTGACACATGAAGGGCAGCTAACAATGAAGATAGGCCATGGCAAATGGTTTTGGTCTGGTTTTGGAACATGTGGCCTAAATATCAGCAAAAGAGCACTGGCAGAGACTGTTGAGGGAAAGTGTGAGTGTAGAGATTGCTATTGGAAATGAAGAAATAGAGAACAGATTTTTAATGAAAGTTGAGTGTTTAGAGATGAATGGGTGCCTGTAAGATGATCGAAACTTCCTCTTAGCTTTACTCAATGCACATCTGGACTTCATCCTCCATCTGTGGCTATGGAAAATCCTTGAGCAACTCTCCTGCATCTAGGCATTTCAGTTAAGGCACTTGAAATAAATGCATATGTTTAGTGGTTAGGTCTCTTCAGGAAAGATTTATGAGAGGTAGACCATCAGCTAGATTATTAATAATCTGAAAAGCAGGGTATGGCAACAAAGATTTGTGTATAGCTTGGTCACAGTAGGAGCTAAACCTTTCTTTTAATGGAAAGTGGGCTGGCTTTAGTGGTCTTCCTGCACAGACACTAACCAAATCTTCTCTTTTTTCCTTTTCTCTCTAGCTGCTTGGTGTAGGCACAGAGCACTTTTAGGAAAATTCTCTTGGTGCCGTGCTAAGTTTGGAGGACACAGCTTTGTTAACCAGTACTGAAGTACCTGGTATTCCAGAGCAAATCTCAGCTGATGCCAATGGCCCCAGCTATGGTATAAAGAGCAAGCTGTGCAGCTGACTGTCTTTCAGCTTTCCTGCGTGCTAAGGGATGCTGACTGAAATCCAGAACTTCGTCACCTTCTTTTTTTCTATGGAACCTACTTAAGGTTGAGAGATGACATGAGAGTGGTGCTGCACAGAACGTATCTTTTCAGACGACTATGTCAGTGGTCAGGACCAATGCCTTAAGTGACTCACTGTGCGGCAGAACTTGCTGCAGCATTTTCCTAGGGAATCGAAGTCACACCTCTTTCAGTAATCCTTCTGAAAAAGGCCCTCTGGAGGGTAGAAGTGTCTTCATGGTACTTTGTTTCATCATTACAGGGCAAAGGAGAGAAGTAGTCTCTCAGCTTACAACATTGATACCCAACATGTTTCCATTGGTAACTGAAGTCACTGTCGCAGAAAAAAGCTGAAGTAGTGAATCCTCAGTGGATCACTGTCATCGCTGCCTTCCTTCTGCTCCTTTAGGATCATTCCCTAGCAAGGCACTACCTCCTGCTCCAAGAGCCTGGCTGCAAGCAGCAGTCTCTTTCCGTCTAGGACCCAGAGGGGAGCAGGAGATTAATGCAGAAAAAAAGTGACATGAACATTCCTCCCCTGCTCTGGGGTCTGTCTTTTCTCTTCCCAAAGTGTACTTGTGGCCTTTGGCTCCACCACTGCGTCGCTGTGAGTGCCTGTGAGGCCTGGAGCTCTGCATACTGCCTCAGAGCAGTGGAGGGAAGGGCTGGCAGCTCCTCCTGGTATTGTGCTCCTTGTTGCATTACCAGTGAGGATTACTAACTAATGAGTTGAAGGAGAGAGACCTTTCCCTTTGCTTTCACAAGCAGCTGTCACTGCTGGAGAGAAGAAGTGGCGAGAGGTGAGAAGAACCTGTAGATTGCCTGTGGAGTATTTATTCTTCTATTGAAGCTCTAATTACCTAACTGAAACTCTTCTTCCATCTCTCCAGCAATCCCAGGGGCCTCCATAGTTTTTCTAGTTCAGCTGGCATTCTGTATCAGCTTCCTCCAGGCTTAAATTGCTTTTCTTTTTCCTGCATTGTTCCTTTAAAGGAGCAGTAATCACTTCCCCTTGTGTTTCTCAAACTGTCCAAAATATAAGCCCTTAATAGATTGCTCTTTTACAGAGCAGCTTATGCATTTCTTCAATGCTTGTCACTCTTTGCCCATAACCTTCCTGACTGCAAGTATTGGAGTTTATACGTTGTTAGTTCTTCAGCTCTTGAACTTAGCATGTGTTACAAGATTAAGATTTACAATTGTACCCCAGTTAGTTTAAGGGCAGCTTGTAGATGGCCTTTTCACTTTGCACTGGGTACTGGGGTATGAAGAGCTGTGTCATTCTGTTTGTCTCAGCAGTCTTCTCAGGGAACATCAGAATTCAGATTCTGTTAATACTCCCAACACAAATGGTCATTCCCTTCTTTCCTCCCTTTCATCACCATGCCATGCAAGGAAGACAGCCATGACACTTGTTAATTCCCTTGCTGTTATAGAAAAGAAGCAGTATGAGGTGTAGGGTTTAGATCTCTTGAAAAGCTGCTCTGATTGCTGCTTTGTACTGCCTCCATTTGCCAAAGATTTTCCATCTAGCCCTGAATACCAAAGAGTCTCTGATTATTGAAATCTTCCTGACCTCTAGAACAACATGCTGGAAGTCCTATGTATAGTCAGATTGGGTTAGTCCTATAAGGCTGAAACCTGGTGGGTGTTCTTAAATCTTTAGGCAGTTTCCCTGAAAACAAATTAACTTGTCCCTATGAATTGTAGAGTAGGAATGTCTTAAAATTTGCAACATATCATTACTTAGATATAACAACAGCTATGTTTGAATATTAGGGTCTGATCCTGTGAATAGTCATTCTTGCCCTGCTGTTGTTCAATTGAGTGCATGTGAAGAAACATCACCTGCATAAGGCAAGCTCTGCTAGGACATGTTTTTTCCCACTGTCATCCATTTGCACTTTAGTTTAACTGATGCATTTGGAAGAAGGACTCTGAAAAGATAGTTAGATGTCACTTTTATCTTGCTAATGAGATGCTGTTTAGTACTTAGTAGGCCGTAATATTGCTACAGCAGAACCTAGTGCTTATAGCTACCAGGTTTCATTTTTAAACTGAGCAGCAGCAAGCATATATGAGCTTGAATTTGTGGCAGTTGAAGTTAAAGGATGCCTTGCGATGATTACAGTGACTTTGGATCCAATCTTGGTCATGCACGCTGCTTTTTTAGCGGGGTAGGGAGGTTAGATTTTTGTGTTTCTAAATGCTTCCTTTTAAAGGAGAAGGAAAAAGATGTGGCTTGGCACCCCATTTTCCACAAACAGCTGCAGAAGTTAAAGAAAAAATACTACATGCTTGGTTTAAGATTGCTCTCCATTTAGGTGATGCAAATGAGTAAGATCAGGGGCCGCTGCTGGTGGTTCAAGGGCAGTTATGTGTTACTCCACCCGTGTCCTAACTTGTTTGCAAAAGGGACATTGGCAGCTTCAGGGCTGTGGCTGTTGTGCTCTTTCCTGGGTCCAGGTGGTGACCTAGCAAAAATGAGGATTAAAATCTTTATTTAAAGTCTTCCTTCTCACTTATCTGCTTTAAACTCAACTCTGCACAGGTGTATTTTAAGCTCCAGCACATAAGCTCCATGACCAAGGGTTATTTTACTTGGTTCAGCCAATTCATGAATATTTTGGAGCATAATTTCCCAGATTTATTATGAAGAGGTCTGTTCGTGTCAGGAGTCACTCTGTGAATGTGTACTTTAAAGTAATGTTTTCAGGGTCAGATGGTTGGGTGTATGGTTATGCCATGATGCTAAAAGGAATCTCTTTGGTTGGCTGGTGGTACTTTTTCTCCCTTTCATCTTCCTTCCCCCTCGTTCTGTACCCTGTTCCCCTCAGCCAGGACATTGACGGGGAAGGTTTTACAGGTATAATTTCATTTTTGTAATTGACTAATTATCTTATTGCCTGAAGTTGTGTGAATACTTGGTGCTATTTCTTTTGTTATGTATGAAATCTTATTTGTGTCTATTACCAGTAGATTATAGCTAAATGCTGAATGTTATAAATGAATGTTTATTTCCACTTTGATTACTCTGGAAGTCCATAGAGCTGCTATTCATCTTCCCTACTTAGCAGTTATTCAACATATCAGTTTGCTCACATAGTAAATCTGTAATAGCTTTTTATATTATGGAAAACAGTCCTTCTTTTAGTAGGGAAGCAGTGGTGCAGGATAAGCTAATGCACTGAAAAACAGGTTTATTTATTATTGTTGCAGTCCCACAGATAAGGGCATGGATCTATTGCCTCTGAACAGCAGACAGTTCTGCTGGGCAGTTTACCCGCTCAGTAGATCCATTTGGGAACTGGATTTACTGCCTGGAATATATCAGTTTTGTGAAGAGATGCATGTCTTTATGTTTGCTAATTGTGCACCTTTTGCCATTGTGATTTTTATTTTTTAAATTGGAAATGTTTCAATTAGAATGGGTTTTGGAAGACGATAGAAGTTGGATGCTGTTCCAGTCGTGTAGGAGGGAAAGAAAAATTAATCCAATTTTTAATTTCAGATAAACAGCTTTATTATAGAGGCTATCTTCTCCATTTGTGATTAGTCTGAACATGGACAAGAGTCTTTCAAAGTAACTAAAATGGTTATATTACATTTGAAATATATGGTACCTAGGTGGCCTGTTCACTGATTGCTTTTAGCACATTATGGGACTATATTCTTCTTTAAATTACCAAGGCTTACATTCAGTAGAATAATGAGTGCCCAGTTTAGTTCTTCTCTTTAAACTTCTGCAAGATGCAAATCCTTTGATGAACAAATGCTTCCACTGAGGACCATGTCCATGTCTTGTAGTGCAGGAGCACCTGTGCTTCTCCCAGATGAAAACTGGGTGGCAGCACTAGAATCCTACTGTCTTGTTTACCATTTCCTTGCTATCTTTGAGGATCTATGTTGAACAAAAGCTGAAATTCTGGAATACGAGAGCTGAGGTCTTCTTACTCTTTGGACTACCTGCAAGGCTCTTTCAGTCTTATCAGAACTTAAACCATTATTCCTGTGGATAATGGAATACGGTGTCTCAATATGAAGCATGTTTGTGGGAAAACAGGAGTAAATTATACCTTGGAGCTACCTGCTTTTCTTCAGCAATCTGTTTATAGATGTCTCCAAGCCTGTTGTATATTAATAAAGCCCTGTTATTCAAGGCTTTGCGAGATGGATTTGCACACTTTAATTAGCAGAGAGTAGTTTCTTTCGACATTAGATAGACTGCCCCCTCCACCTCGTGTGTGTGTCACTGTTAAAGCTCAAGTCCCAAGACACTATTATCTTCTTTTTTGAGTACCATAACTTATAAAGGCAAAGGCAGTCTACCTACATAAAAAAACACAGCATCAAAGGAACTCTTAACCTGGGTCTCCAATTCCTACCTACCATTTCCACAATCTCTGAGTTCTATTCATCTTAATTTTGAGGTCCATAGGAGTTCTCAGACCTTCTCAGCTTTCTGTTTCCCACCTCCTGGCAGGAATTCCAGGCCAGAAATACAATTTGTTTGGTTTTGTCTTTTTTCCACAGTCACCACAGTGCTTCATTTCATGTAGCCTTTGCACAACCCTTCTCTCTAAAGACTTCCTTAAAGCTTGCATTGTTTTCACTGAGAGAGATTGAGGGTACAAATTAGAGAAAAGAAACAAACTCAAAACCCAAACTCCCCTTTCAAATGATACCAGTAGTAAAGCATTGGGATAGTATATCTGCGGATGCTGTGAAATCCTCACTGTTACTGATATTACAGTGCAGACTAGACAAACATCCATCTAGGATGATAGTATTACCATTGATGCTGTCGTGCACTTATGGGACAGCTTAGGCAGCTTTGCAGTGGGCATCTCTCCCAGTTGTACTTTTCTGCAGTGTACTGGGCTGGCACTTTATAATAGAAATAGGTGTGCCTGAACAGATGTCTACAAAAAAAAAAAAAATGAAAAAAAAAACAAGCAAACAAACAAAACAAAAAAAAAAAAAAAACACAAAACAAAAAAACCTCCAACTTTTTTCCTAATATGTGTCTTAGAAATTTAATCTATTTTCTTCAAGGTACTGAACTGGAATTAGGATGACTGAAAACATGGATAATTTGAAGATGGTAAAAATTGATTATAACAGTGCTATTTGAGGTTAGATAGGTATATATATGTATGCAATCTATGCATGCATGCATAAGGGTTTGCAACATGGATACAAAAATCCTTGTGACTACAAGGTGGGGATATTGTGTTGTTTTTGTCAAACTGCTTTTCCCTTTAAAGGCTTCTTTTGTAAACCTTAATGTGTGGAAAGAGGCTGGGATCAGGACTAAGATAGCTATTTTGCTGAGCTGCTCTGTAAGTGCTGTGGCAACCTTCTGCACAGCTGAAATTTTGCACTAATAAGTATTTGTATATTCCAAGCAATTCATTTGGCATCACATATCCTAAGAATAGCACCCAAAGAGCTGATGAGTTTTTATCAAATATCTTGTAAAGTAAATGAAAGCATCCTTACTTGGTAATTGAACCTGACATGAGAGAAATAAAAGTACAGAAAAGTAGATCATGCTTTAGGTCATACAGAAATATTGTGAGGAGAGGATAATAGAACGCACATGAAATAGAGTAGGATGAAAGATTTAAGCTATAACAGCTTTGTGAGGGAATGCCCTGCCTCTCTCCTTGTTTCCCTGTATTGCATCAGTACTGATCTTTTTAAATGTGGAAATAGGTGCCCTCTGTGTCTACCACTAAATCAGTACTACAGAACAGATCCTTGAACTCTGAATTCCGCGGAGGTATCCCCAGATGCCCTAGATACTGTTGAGGTTTTCCCTGGAAATAAAATGGTTCAGAAGAAATGACCCAGGCTGGCATAACCTGCTTGCTTTTATACTAGAAGTTACAGTGTGGGTAGTGAGTAAATTATTGAATATTGTGTCTTTTAATGCTATCCTTTGAAATTAATGGTGATAATGATTCCCCAGTTTGGGGAGCATAGTAGTGGCTTTCTAATGACTAATAGCTTCAGTCAGTAATGTAATAGATTTTTGCAGCATGAGAATGAAAAAAAAATTCTAATGAAGGTCAGATAGCAAATGGCTACAGAATCATCAGTTTTAAAATCCTGTCAAAGTTTGCAGTCATTTGTTCAGGTTTTGTTAAGCAGGCTTTTTCAACCTTGGTGATGGAGCAGTGATCAGTGCAGATAGCTGAGTGGATTTGTTGGAAGAACAGACCTCGTCTGCTAGGCTCTTGAAGAAGAGAATTGATGCTGCTTAGCTTGATGCACAATGTCAAAGCCCAGTTTGGTTTTCAGACACTTTAGATGAGTTGGTGCTGTTGAGCCTGACAGTTAAAACAGGACTCTGTGAATCTCATTTTGCTGGTTTACTTACTAGTTCAATAGCCATCACCAATGACATGGCATCGTGATGCAGGTGAATATATCACTATGAAACTAGTAAATGTGCTCCACTCTGTCTTCAGCATAGATGGTTAAATCAGTAACTTTTATTTGTAAACTTGTAGGGTTTTGTTCATTTTGATCATTAACTGTTGTAGGCTGCAGGGTGTAGGGGAGGTTTTGTTGATTTGGGTTAGTGGACGGAGCTTCTCTTGTTTCTCGGTAAAAGACTTTTGCAAGGGCATTGGAAGGAATGTGTCATGTCTGAGAACATCTTGTAAACACATTTTAAAATTGTGGCTAAAATCAAATGTGCTTCCTTTCTGTAGAATATTATTTCTCTCATTTGCATTTGTGAATCATTCGTCTGTCAGCAGCCAGTGATGCTCCTGCAGGAAGCGAATTTCCGTTAGCTACCTACAAAGTTGGGATTTTTTTTGTCACCGTACTGATTCCTACTATGGCCTAGTTAAGTTACCTACAAAACATTCACCTATGATGCATTAGATAACTGTGATTATTTCTCTGAATGATAGTAAACACAGAATAGAAGTTAAAAACCCTCAAATCTCTGAGGATTGAAAGAAAACCGATGAAACTGCCTTTTGCTGTGAATGAGTAGTTCAAAGTGAGGGTAATACTGTGAAAGCATAGTTCAAGTTAAGACTTAGCAGACAATCTCTCATAAAATCCTTGCTGCTCAGAATTTATCTGGAGAAAGCTCAGCACTGTTATTTTGTTTTTGTGTTGAGGTAAATTTCTTTAACTTTTGGAAGGATATACA
This sequence comes from Forpus xanthops, assembly GCA_032466535.1. Taxonomy (NCBI): domain Eukaryota; kingdom Metazoa; phylum Chordata; class Aves; order Psittaciformes; family Psittacidae; genus Forpus; species Forpus xanthops. Next base: position 12,136 of record JASSUY010021333.1, on the reverse strand, counting down.
TGTATGCACACACAATTTCTTTCAAAAAAGAAAGTATGGGGTGGTAAGTTTCTGATGACTAGTTCCATGAGGAAGGAAAAAGAAGTCTGAAACAAATTCCTGTTAAGAGGAGATATTTGACTATCAAATCATTATTGAATGAAATTATTCCTAGTATGTCTCTTGAGCTTCTTCATACCAAAATATTGTTTCCATGTTTAAGATCTGAATGTGAACGTTAGAAAGGAATACAGATACTGACTTCTAAAAATAAAGCAAGCCAAACTAAATCTTCGTCAGCTAGAAAAAAGCTTCTAATGACCTGTCTGAAAAAAAAAAAACATTGTCCATTCAGTGCATTAGAGAAGGGGTTATGTGTTACTTCAAAATCTTAAACCAGAGCACAGTATAGTACTGAGTACCACATAGTCCTCGGTTGTACTACACTGGCATAATATTGTTTTAATATTCTTTCTTTGTTTTGGTTTTATTTTGTTAAAATATTATGAGTGTGTACCTCATGAGGTTGCGTTTAACTGCTCTAACAGAAGTAGGCAAATAAATGCATACAGTCTGCAAGTCTTACATTGACTGTGTCAGAGAATTAAAAGAATTCTCCTAAAGCTTTATTGATTTATTTTTCATTTTCTGAAACATTTCTGTCTCTAATTTGCTTCTCTGTTTATACGCATTTTGGGGCAAACCCTATCCTAGCAGCTTTCTCATGTCTTCAGCATAGGGATTGTTCTTGCACCATGACTGTTAAATCCTTGGTTATGTTGTGGGCAAAATACAGTGAAGTTATCTAGCGCCTTTTTTTGAGAAAGACTACCTGTTGCGTTGTTATTGTGCTCAGTCTGGCGCTTATGGAGCTTTCTGAGGGAAGATATTAGGAAGGGGTTTTGTATGTTGTTGAGGTGCTGCACCAAAGGTCACAAAACTGGCACTAGGTATGCTAGATTCTCGTGGCCGTGCAGAGAAGAATGCAGGCTAGAGGGAAGAGTTAATGATCCTGCTGGCTCCAAGCTGGCTATGGCCCAAATACCTGTCCTAATATCTGTCTTAATATGGTCCTAATATCTGTGATTTTTCTTCTCTGTGATGCAGAAAAACTGCAGAACTCATGTTTGTTGAGCAGCGCACACTGCTTCCTAATGACCAAGGCATGCCAAAACCCATTGCCTAACAAGGTGTTACCATCAGATAGTTCCTATTTGCTGGTGCCACACGAGCCAGACATGGGTGCTGGCAGCACTGCTCGGGTCAGTTTTGTATGGCAGGAGGATTCACTTTATTTTGGTCTCTGTTCCCTGTATGACACATGCCTGTCGTAAGAGAAATGAGTGCCATGCTGCAGCTGGGGATTTAGCCCTCCAATGGATCTGTGACATAAAGTACTAAGTGAATGACTTATGCTGATTCAGAAGGGTAGAAATTCTTAGATTTGTTATTGGGGTGAGTTGTTTTCCCCTCTTAGTTGGTGCAGCAGTGCTGTCCATCATCTTTTTATTGGTACAGTACCCTGTATGAGAAATTAAAGAGAGGATGCCTAATACCTGAAAACAGATTTTTCATTTTGTAATCTGTGACAAGATGACAGAACATGAGAAAACATGATGGCCTTTCTGCTCCAGACATATCTATCTGTCTAGGTGTGAGCACCTTAGCTATGACAGCAGCCAGTGTGGAAATAGTGTGTGTGATGGTTAGATATGCATGGATATGCCTGTGCATCTGCAGATTAAATGTACAAAGTATTGAGGACAAAGTTTCTAAACCAAAGTGTGTTGTCACAGGTCTTTCCTGAACAGCTTGTGAACTTTGATACTTGATCTCAATCTACTGGCACTTTGAATTCTGTGCTTTTCCAAGCTGTGTAGAAAGTTGAAGCAAGATTTATTCCATTATTCTCATTGCTATATTCTCTGGGAGAGGGCTTTTCATTTATTGCACATTCTTAAAAGTGAAATATTGAAGACCAGATAGTGTACTCTGATACCCTGCCACAACTGAAAATGCAAGCTGCCTGTTAACCAAAAGGATGTGCTAAGTGTAGCAAGTACCATGAATGAACTTAAAAATCTAATTTCATCTGCAGCTAACTCTTTTGATAGATCTGAAGAAAATAGGGTGTTTCTTTATTCTGGCCACTTGCAAGTATCATCTAAAATTTGCACAGTAAGCACATCATTTCAGAGGAGCTTGGTCATAAAAAATGGGTGGGTTTTCACCTTGGTTAAAGGTGATGAAGTCCAGAAACAAGAAATTACAAGAAATATGAATTCTGTGTGTGATTCAGACTGCAAGTACTATGGATTTCTTTCATTCTTTCAAAGTTCACAGAAAATTTATTCTCGAAGACACTGTATTTCACAATACTTTAAAAAAAGCCATGATAGCTATATTGGATTTTTAAGTCAGCTTTGATTCCTGCCCTGCTGAATAGAAATGAGCACCCTAACATGGAGCCTTCAGAATGCTTAGCAAATGGTGTTCAAACGCCTGGTGTTAGATTTATATATATGGCAAATGTTTCTGCCTCAGACAAGTACTTGTTATTTGACCAAAGAAGATACAACTCAGGACAGTCTCTTATGCATATTTTGGAGAAACATGAGAAAAAGTTCTTCTGTTGGATTTCCTTGCCAATATTTCTGAGACAGATGATTGAGAAACTAGCTTCATGGTCTTGCTACACTTACTGCTGTAGATTTGAAGGATTGCATCCCCATCTGGTCAGTTGATGTAAACTTTTTGAAGCTTTAACAGTCAGTTTAGATTCCATAACACATCACAGCTTTGAGAGATCTTCCCCAGCATTGTTCTGCTGTCTGATTGAGTCTGCCTTTACTGGAGATTACAACTGTGATTATATAACCGACAGATACAGGCAGATAGATAAAGACGAAAATCCTTTGTATTGTTTTGCTTTGATTTTGTTTTATTGTGGGCTGTTTTGTTTTTCCCTCCCAGATTTGAGTTGAATATAGACACTAAAGAGAAAGAAGTAGAACACAGATTTGGGGAAAACAGGCAGTAAATTGCAGTTAGAAACTGTAAGTCTGGGGTTTAAAGATGATGCATTGCCTTTACTATATTTGCACCTGTGTCTATACTTACATGTGTGGAAAGGTTAAGAATGCAGATGCCTTTGCTATGAACTCAATAATGATGGCAAGAGTATTTTTGCGAAGAAATGTGGGTTGTTAATTTTTATCTGACCATTTTTTATTTGCGTGAAGATGGTAGCGGTAAGCACTTGTTTTGCAGTAAAAGAATTCAAACTTCATTAGCAGAATACAAAGCAATCTTCTTTGCCATCTGATTCTTTTTGAAAGTAGGATTTTACACACAGCAACATTAATTACAATTAGCCATAGCATTCTAATTTGTTGGGTTTATTTATTTAGAACTCTATTAGTGTTAAACAATTAATGCTAAGTTGAACTTTAAAGTGGATAAGAACATCATTCTAAGCTGTAATAGCTTAGTGGATGAGCATATTGTCCTAAATTGGCTTAGCTACATTGTTAAAGTGTTGCTGTATACAGTGCCTGTAATTGTACAATGACTGAATACTATTAAACATATCACTCTTTTAGGTGCACATTGCAGTGGTGTAGCAAATGTTTCCAAAAGTCACAGTTATGGCAAGTTATTGTTTCAAACACTGTCTTCAGGGGTTGGCTGGATGGATTCTGGATCCGTTTCCAAAAACACAAAGGCCAGAGGGTTTGACTTGCTACCCACACCTAGGTTTGAAGGCATGGTTAGTTTTTGGCAACATTACTTTTCATTTGTGTTGGTAGAAAAATCATTTTCAACTTTGCCTCAATAGCTTAATGCTGTTCCATACACTTACTTCACTTACAGGGGATTTGCATTCTTAACACTTTTCCCGTTTAACACGCTTTATATTATAGTAGGAAATGGAGAAGAGAAATCACCAGGCTGTTTAAAAATTCAAATGTCTGTCCTGTGAGTTACATTTGAATTCATCTCTTTTTCTTTTTTCAAACTGCTAAGTGCAGTAAGGACACAATCCAATGATGAAATAACCAGTTTTCTAAAATAAAAATATGCTAGCACACACACTTCAAAATAAATGTATGTAGGAAGGATATTTTCTCTTTACTTTCGCATTAATGTGTGTGGGAGGGATATTTTCTCCTCACTTTTGCATTACAACCAGATGCACTCACTCACCCAGGCATAGCTATTTATCTCCATATTTATAAATATAGGCTATTCCTTTCAAGCCGTAGTAAGGCAGTGTATGTAGTGGGAGCAGTCCACGGCAGAAATAGTGACTGAAAACAGCTGTTGCATCCTGGTTCTCACACTTGCTCCCTGGAGAAATAATATGTTGCTTATCTCCAGACAGTAGTTGATTATTTTCTCCTACGGATCCCGTGGCTGTTAGTGGGCTCATGGACGAGATGAGGGAGAATCACAGCACCGTGTGTCACTACTTAAGTCCGGGTGAGGAAATAGTGTCTTTTGTCATCTGTTCTTCCCCGTCAGAGAGTCAGCAGTGGCCTACACAGGAGAGTAACTAATTCATGCTCTCTGACCTTCTGCATGTAAAACAAGCAATATTATCATCCTCATTTGCACTTCTGTATTATTTACTGTGTGATAAAATCAGAGGTCCGCAGACAGGTTTGAACTGCTGTTTTCTTGGGTTCTGCATATGTAGGAGCTAGCAGGGGTTACCAGGAGGGTGAGGTTTCTGTGCCAATAGGAGAAGCTCTCAAGGGACTCTAGGGCTCAGGTGTGCTCCCTGCTACCTGGCTGGATGCTCCAGTGCCACAGTGCTTCATGCCTACTTTTTGCTCTTTGGGCTGCGCTGGCTGCTCTTCTGTTCCCTGGGATGACAGTTCCACTCCGGGCCTGCAGGGTTCCTGCATAGGCTTGTTCAGCTGCTGGCTTCATGGATTACCCTGTGGAGCATCCTGTAGTAGGAGTTAAAGAGGTGTCTTACCTCCTACTTTGTTTCTTAGGCTGCCACAGCCTTGAGAGGGGATTATTTTGTGTTTAACCTGCTATCTTGGAATCACCTTTATCTCAGGTCAGGCAAAGGACAAAATGCCAACTGAAAGTAGTCCCAGCACCCAAATGAAACAACAGACATATTGCTGCAAACTGTGTAAGGAAGGAAAAAGTTTCTTAATCAGTTTTTAATTAAATAAGTTGAGGAAGTTTTTCCTCACCTTTCTATTGTCAGCAGACCTGTAGGTTTTCCTGGCAGTATTTCTACTGCATCCAGTATATGTTAAGATGCCTGTTGCAGAGAACAACTTCCTAGTAAAACAGAGCATTTACTGCCAATCCTTTTGTGAGTCCTTGGCCTTAGAGGAGAAAGCTCTTTCCTTTCTCTCCAGAACTAATTTATTTCTTATACCAGAAAATCGTGCAGCTGTTCCTATAAATTAATGGGTTTTGTCGCTTTTTTTTAAGACCCCTGTCTGCTACTCCATGGTTTGTTCCCTGTACTTGACTGGCTGTTGGTGACTCTCCCCGTCCCCTTTTGGTGATTCAGTGTTTGTTTCCCGGTGGGAAATCTGTTGGGTTTTTTTTTTCTGAACTTAATACTTCTGTGTCTATTCATCCTTACACAAGCACAGTTGATACAAATGTCAAAAGTGGGTGAGCGTAGGTGGCTCATTACTGGCTCCAGATTGAGATTGAGCACCATGGTAATCATCATTTTGTGAACACCAGGGGCCTAGAGCACTTGACCTCTGTCATCTTGCGTCTATCAGTACAGAAACCTGGGGTTTCAGAGGCGAGGCAGAAGCAGAAACCAATGGGTATGAATTAATTCCCATTTTAAATGATGCCTATTCAAATGTTCTTTTGAACCAGACCCTCCACAGACTTTGTTAAGCAGCTACCCAGAGCAGTCCATCAGAGTAAGCAGTGGTGTTGAACATCATCTTTACCTTGGTGGTTAAAATGGTTCTTATGGACCTCTTTGAGCAGATCACCCTGACGATGCGTGAGTTACACTCCACATTTAGTGGTCTATCAAGTCTGCCTTCTATGAGAAACCATTTTTTTTTTTGTCAGGGTTTTAGTGTGGATGTTGTTGGTCTGCTTACAAGTGGCACAGCAACTTTGCTTTTACCTTTGGACACATCTGCCATATTATATAAGTAGTTACTCTTGAGGCTCAATGTTGAGCTGGTTTTGCTGCATTACAAGTGTTTTGTGCTCCAAAATCAGTCTGTGGTGATCCGTGGTTAGTCCACAGGTTCTTATGTGAGTTTATTTTGGAGGAAAAGGCAGGCTGGATGTGGCTTCACGACCCCACACCCCTTCCTTGCATAAGAGAGAGAACTAAGCATGTGTGCTCAGAGGGAACAGATGTGGACAGTTAATTCTGTTGCCCTGACCAAGTGATTAAGGGAATTAAACCTGGCCCATTCCATTACGCTGAGTGTCCTTACACCCACTCCTGTTTAGAAGCAAAATGCTGCTTAAAGTGAAGAGTTATTGAAAAGCAGAGCACAAAACAAACATTATCAATCACAGATGTGACATCTAACCTCTGTGCCTAAACGCACACCGCCATGAATACAAGATTCCGTTGCTGTGACCAATTGAATTAGAGTATTTGAAAAAAGAATAGTGTGAGACACCCATTTGAGTTGTGTGTTGTGATTAGATTTCATGAAAATTGCATTTATGAAAAAGGACGAGGGTAGTAAATGCACACAGAAAAATTACAGTGTGTTTTCTCTATAGTGTTGGGATATATTTTATTACTGGTTTTAAATAGTATTGCTCTACACTCTTCTATCAAGCTTTGCCCTAGGGTGATGGTTTAGAATTTTTAATTTAACTTTGTCTGTCATGACAAATGTAGAGAACTAGACAGCTGGGAAATTGTGAAAGTGGGTTTAAAAGGGAGTTATCAAGTCCCTCCACTCCAGTGGATTTAGCAAACCAAATTTTACAACACTATTGATTACATTTGCAGAAGTAACAGCGCAGTCTTATTTGTAAAATATAGCCATGCTAATCGTTACTAATTTTTCATAATAAAAGGACCATAATATTCCAGAACTGCTCTTCTGTAATATTAATAGAAGATTAAAAATGGGCTGCAACCTTGAACTTGAAGCTTTAGTTCCAATGTTTTGAATTTTGCGTAACGTGGAAAATAGAAAAGGGTTACTGAGAGCTTGATTGGGTTTTCAAGACTGAAATGGTACTAGTTAAACCCTAAATTCCAGTAGCTGCTTAATGTATGAGGTGCTTTTATTTATCGAGATAAAAAATTGACATCCTTTGCAAAAAATAGATGAATAAAGAAAAGGGTGAATGTGGGTGGCCAGTAAGTTCAGTACTTTATAAACAATTTTACCTTTCCCATCAGAAGAGCAACTGCTGTGGGGTTTGTGCTGTACCCACACCCTTGGACATGTCTTATGCTGTCTAGGCACTTCTGGCAGGTAGGTGTTCCAGAAATGTGGTGGATCAAGGGAAGCACATTGACCTTTCCTACTCAAACTCAAGATCTGTGAGGATGCAAAGCTACTGTTAGGTCTTCACCTCTCCTTTAAAGCCTCCTGCCTGTAGGTGAGGGCAAGAAAAGATAGAAATGCTGTTGCCTTTGCTCCTCATGCTCTTTGCCTCTCTCAAGGAAAAGTTTGAGTAGAACCCTATGACTTTCTGAAGCAGCAACTGCAGCGCCAAAAAACAAACTGTGAAGCCTCCCTTATGTTCTGAAGAAGAAACTAGTCTTTGCCAGTTGTTTCTAATATTCATCAGTATCCTGAACCACAGGAGAAGTGCTGGAACTGCCTGTAGACTGAGGAGAGCAGTGTTGGAGCTCTTCACTCCCTGAACTGTTAGCTAAGTGCTATCATTAAAACACCGTGGCTAGAGGTGCTGGTGTCTGGATTTTACAGAAGCTGATAGCTTAGACCACTGCTCACTAGGGAAGTAAGTTCAAGTGTATTTTTCAAGTGTTGATACATTAGACTGCTTAATTTTATGGTGACTGAAAGTAATTAATATTTTAAATTAATTTCAGGCAACCTACTTGGCATTCTGTATTGGTAGGAATTAATGATAGTACCTATTTTGTTTTCTTATGCACAATTATGTTGCAAATATTTGCTTTTGTCGCTGCTGTTTGTACACAAAATGAAAGCTTTTAAATTTAAATGAAAACAAAGTATGTCTGTTTTTCAAAACAGAAATAAATCTTAGGAGAATTTTTGAATGGTATTTCAGCTTTGAGAAACTCAAGAAAATTAAACTGTATTTTTTTTCTTTCCTAGTATATGATATGTTGCAGAGTATTTAATGTCACCTTTATATTTTTTAAGGCCTTTAACCATTTTGTTTCTCTTTCACTATGGTAGTGCTTACAGGGCCTTGGGCGATGTGGTCTTGTGTGAGGTGACACTGCCCATAGCAGGGGGTTTGAACTGGATGAACTTAAGGTCATTTCCTACCCAAACCACTCTGTGATTCTATGATCCTTGCAGAATTAAGCAAGTTTGGCAATAGCATATGCGTTCTTACTTTACCTTTAAGCCTACTCTTTGCAGAGAAACTGGTAGAGGGGAGATTGAATTAAATAATGGTGACTGAAAATGCAGTGAGCTGTTCCTCTCTCTTCTTAAATAGAGGATTTGTGAGACTCCTGTATGCTTTCCCCTCCTTTCCCTTACTGTACGTGTGGCTGGAACAAACTAGAGAACCCCTTGACTTTCCTTCCCTAGGCCATGAAGAACAGGCTATGACAACATCTGATTTCTGGCACTGAAAAGGTCTATAATCAATCCTCGTCCTTGCATTCGTTACTGCTTCCAAATCAGCAGAGCTTGCTGCAGCCGGCATTCTGTGGCTTTTGTCAATGCCAAGACCTGAGCTGGCACACGTTCTGTCTGCCTACGTGAGCACTGAAGAATTGTACAGGGAATTGATCAAAACAGGAAAGTGCAATTAGGAAGTATGACTTCTGGCATTTTAACTGGTGAAAGAGTAGGGACTTATTTGCCTTTCTCCTTGTGTTGACTTGTAGATAATACTCTGGGATGTTTTTTCCATGGGATAGGTGATCTGTAATCCTGACAGTGGCCGAATGGGCACGTGCCTTCTGGTTTCTGCATTTTATAAGACGACAGAAGTGCTAGTGAAGCTATATGTAATGATTAGTGTAGATAGATAGACATATTAGAAGTGTGCATTTGTGTGTACATTTACTTCTGATGAGTTCTTATGGGAAAGGTTAAAATTCTCTAGTAAAAATTCTAGGAGTTTTTGGTTTAATTGCCAATATTTTCTGTTTTACTTATCACTTTTAATGAAGTGTCCAACTGGTTTTACACAAGGACGGTCTTCCCTAAGTTTAGTTGCTGTCTTTTGCCATAGGACTGTTGGTGTTCTATTAATCTTGCAATCATTACCCTTCTGGTGGTATGCTGTTTGATTTGTATCCTGCAGTATGTTGGAAAGAATGATGGAAAGAAAGACAAAATGCAAAGTTATAAGACCAAGATGAAAGGAGAATTTTGGATCAAATGCTGCAATAGCAAGCAGCATTTTCTTTTTATGTCATCTTGCATCAAACACAAGGTAGAAATACCTGGGATACTTCTTGTCTAATAAACTATGCCATGAAAACAGTGTGGATCTATTCATCTGCTGCAAAGAATCCTCTCTGCTGGTTATTGTTACTATGCTGGGAAAAGGAAGGAAAAGAAGAGAGAAAATGCTTCATTTTTTTTTTCACTGCTGTCATCACTCATCCTAATGAGGATAAAAAAGGTTACCTCTACTAGGAGCATGGTGCTTTCATCTACTCTGAAACCCACCTGCTCACTTCTTAATGAGAATGTAAGGTTTGGAGATACTGTGATCGTGTTAGGTTATTTCTGAAATACATTACACAAGGAATAACTGTCAGCTGCCTATTTGGTAACCATGACTTTTAAAATTCAGGCATCTTAGGAAATGCTCTTGAAATAAAATTTGGAATCCTTTATTCTGGCTGTTTCAGACCCTATCAAGTGTCAGGCATCAGCAGTATCTGTGTCTTCGGGATTTATAGGTTTCATTTTACACAAACATATTTCAGCATCCACACATATAATATGCAATGTGTATGTATGCATGTATATGTAAATAAATATCCAGATCAGCACTGTGGTTTGAATTTAGAAAAGATCAGGCAGTGCTTATGAGCTTTCAGAGACTGTTAGTGAGAGGAAATGACTTTTCGTAAGGTATTTTTGACATATCTGACCCATAAATTTCACTTGGTGTTCTGCTTCTGAGTTCGTGTACGTACCTTGAAGTGTCATCACCAGCCGATGCTTTACACCTGGCCTGTAAAGGGAGTCTAAAATTATTAAGATGAGAAGGCAATGGTTTTATTTTGAGATTAAAAGCTGTGAGTGAGTTTAGAGAGGCTTGTTTTTAACCCTTTGGAAGCCAGGGCGTGTCACATACTGCATTTCGTATACCACAACACACACAGCTTGGCTTTTTTTTTTTCTGTACCTATTTATTACTCCATTTGCTGTTAAGTATATAAAATATAAGGAGTGTATCTGTAAACTTCAGTAGTTAAAACATACTTGAAAGTGATAGAAACAACCTCATTTGGGATCACTTGAACAAAACAGCCCAGTGAAACTATGAGCTATGGAGCTTTGTCAGTGATCATACAAGTTAATCAGCTTTCTCAAGTCCTGACTGAATATATTTCAGTACAGAATGTTTTGCTCTCCATTTTGTTCATACCAGTATTGCTACTTATGAAAGCTGCACACAGAGGGAGAAATAGATCCTCTGCAGCCAGCTGCCAAATCAGTTCAGCAGTTCTGGGGGGAAAAAAAAAACAACACTTGGACTCCCATATGTGTTTTTACTTGCAGTAAATTTGCTGTAGTAGCTTTACATCTGTAGGTCATTTAGACCAGGTAGTTCAGGGTTGCTTTTAGCGTTTATGTATTTATTTAATTTAATTAATATGATTTATAATCTCGTGTGGTTTGGTGCAACATAATTCTTACTTGAGAACAGACAGACCTGGCTGTCCATGCCCAGAGTGCTGGTTTTTTGCTTTTTGGTTACCTACATGGTGGGTGAGAAGAGCTTGGCTTGCCTACAGGCCTACAGCTGCAATCACTTGTTTCCTCTAATACAACACAGTTAAACTTGATGGAAGAATTGCTTAAGTTGATTTGTGCTGAATAGCTGTCCCTTGTCAAAAATTCAGTATGGTCATTGGTCTGCTAATAAAAGCAGCACATAGAGTAAAGTAATTTTGAGTTAGAGGAACAGATGTAGGCTCATTAGTGTCAAGGAGTTCACGATCAGGAGTTCAAGCTGAGTAATGATTAGTCAGTGGAAAATATGCCTTAAAATCCTTAAATTTCTTTTAACCCTTGCAAACATTTATCTTTTCAGGGCCAAACTGACTTGCTAATTTATTGTGCAGTCAGGGCATATCAGACTCTAAAACCTAAATGAGAGGGGACGGGTGGGACTAGCTGATGATAGAATCATAGAATCAAGAATAGTTAGGGTTGGAAAGGACCTCAAGATCATCTAGTTCCAACCCCCCTGGTCTTTGAAGAGTCCAGGTTAATGTTTAATGGGTGGGAAATAAAGGGGGTGTGTCTTCCTCCCTGCTGCTTCTATCAGGAATCGGGTGGGAGATTCATGCTCTGTATCCCTTTAATTCTTCAAAGGGCCTTAAGCAGAAGGCATGGGCTTCACCTGGACTCTGCAGGTGGACTAATTTGCCCATGTGCCTTAAATGACTGCCATGGTTTAAGCCCAGCCGGCAACTCACTACCATGCAGTCACTCGTTCACTCCCCCTCTTTCAACTCCCTCACTCCCAGAGGGATGGGGAGGAGAATCAGAAGAATTTAACTCCCATGGGCTGAGATAAGAACAGCCCAGTAACTCAGGTATAACACAAACCACTGCTGCTGCCACCAATAGGAATAATGATAAGGGAAGTAACAAGGGAAGAGAATACAACTGCTCACCACCTGCTGACCGATACCCAGCCTGACCCTAGCAGTGATCTCACCCTTCTAGGTGACTGCCCCCAGTTTATACAGTGGGCATGACATGCTGTGGTATGGAATACCTCTTTGGTCAGTTTGGGTCAGGTGTCC
>JASSUY010021332.1:0-10003 GCA_032466535.1 Forpus xanthops | reverse complement strand
GGGGGGGGCACTGCATTGTAGGGTTTGGTATTGAGGGGTGAGCAGTTGTATTCTCTTTCCTTGTATTTCTCTTGTCATTATTATTGGTGGTAGCAGTAGTGATTTGTGTTACACTTTAGTTACTAAACTGTTTTTATGTCAACCTGTGGGAGTTGCGTTCCTTTGATTCTCCTCCCCATCCCCCCAGAAGCTGGAGGAAAGAAAGAGGGGGGAGTGAGAGAGCGGGCTGCATGATTTATGGCTTAAACCATGACAGGTTGTCACCAGCAAGAGCTCCAGTCACAGCCCAAGTCACAGAAGGCAAAGGCAGGGACTGGGAGAATGAAGAACTGCCTGCTGTAGGAGAAGATCGGGTCTGAGATTGTCTAAGGAACCCCCTAAAGGTACACAAGTCCACGGAACCTTATGAGATGCATCCACAAGTCCTGAGGGAACTGGTGGATGAAGTTACCAAGTCATTTTTTCCCTTATATTTGAGAAGTCAAGGCAGTCTAGTGAAGATCCCACTGACTGGAAAAGGGAAAGCATAACCCCCATTTTTTAAAAAGGGAGAAAAGTAAGACCCAGGGAGCTACAAACCAGTCAGTCTCATCTCAGTGCCTGGCAAAATCTTGGAGCAGGTCCTCCTGGAAATTATACCAAGGCACATGGAAAATAAGGAGGTGATTGGTGACAGCCAACTTGGCTTTACCAAGGGCAAATCATGTTTGACAAATTTGGTGTCCTTTTACGACAGGGTGACAGCACTGGTGGATAAGGGAAGAGGAACTGACATCATCTGTCTTGACACTGTCCCATGCAACATCCTTGTCTCCAAACTGGAGAGACATGGATTTGATGGATGGACCACTCAGTGGATAAGGAATTGGTTGGATGGTCACACTCAAAAGAGTTGCAGTTGCACTCAGAGGTTGCTCGATGTCTGAGTGGAGACAAGTGGCATTCCCCAGGGGTTGGGGTCGGTATTGGGACTGGCACTGTTTAACATCTTTGCTGGCGACATGGACAATGGGGTTGAGTGTGCCCTAAGCAAGTTTGCAAATGACTCCAGACTAGTGAAGTCAGCGTGCTGGAAGGGAAGGGATGCCATCCAGAAAGTCAACCCTGTGCTTGGCTGCATCAAAAGGAGTGTGACCAGCAGGTCAAGGGAAGTGATGCTCCCCTTCTGTTCCACTCTCATGAGGCCCCACCTGCAGTACTGTGTTCAGCTCTGGGGCCCCAAGTATAAGAGGGATGTGCAGCTGCTTGAGTGAGTCCAGAGGAGGGCCACAAAGATGATCAGAGGACTGGCTCACCTTTCCTATGGATACAGACTGAGAGAGTTGGAGTTGTTCAGCCTGGAGAAGTGAAGGCTTCAGGGAGACCTTACAGCAGCCTTCCAAGTACCTATAGGGGGCCTACAAGTCTGAAGAAGGACTTTTTATAAGAGCAACTAGCTACAAGAGAAGGGGTAATAGCTTAAAACTGAAAGAGTAGATATAGATGAGGTATTAGGAAGAAGTTCTTTTTTGCAAGGGTGGTGAGGCACTGGAGCAGGTTGCCCAGAGAAACTGTGGCTGCCCCATCCCTGGAAATGTTCAATACTACATTGGATGGGGCCTAGAGCAACCAGGGAAGTTGGATCTAGATGATCTTTAAGGCCCCTTCCAACTGAAACCATTCTATGGTAAAATTTTATGATTAATCATATGACTTACTTTATTCAGATAAATGCCGAGGCTCAGAGATCAATCTAATTGAGATAGTGCCTTGTATCTATATTCTGAAGTCAGCAACTGACAGGAGTGGTTCTTCCCTAAGCATACTCAGCTGTTTCACAGTGGAACTGTGGAAACCTACATGGAAGTGGAAAAATACCACCTTAAAATAGATGCTTCCTAGTGCTAGAGCTATCTACTCTTGAAACAAGATTCTCAGATGAAGTAACATTTTTTTCTCTTCAATTTTAACTGTAAAATAATAACCTAAGTCAGCTTGTATGCTGTCATCACTGCATTTTCTGAAAGTAATTTATATACCTCCTTTTCTACTACCAAAGCTTTTGCTGTACACTTTTTTCTTAAAAAGTAATTTTACTGTGTCTCTAATAAACAGTCTGGTGCTATGAGTTTTACTCCTAAGCCAACTGCAGAAAAGTCCAGCTGAGTGGGTTTTAATGAGATCTATATCAAAGATGTGTTGATTCTCGGTGTTACTCTTAGACACAAGTTCTACTCACAGTGAACTGCCCATTGGCAGTAGCAATGTAAATGGTATACTGCTTCTCACTGGCTGTATCAAGGTTCATCTGGTTTGACTCTCCTTTGCTACGAAGCTCCTCCAAAGCCAATCTTACTGCTAGGTACTTGGACAAGTGATCAACAGTGGCATTGCCTGAGGTCTTGATGTATCTGTCACAACAACCACAAAGACAATCAGACATTTGAGCTGCAGGTATGCGAACCAGACAGGTGGAATACCCCCTAGATATTAAGCATCAAGTGTGAAAGGCCTTTAAAGGCAGTTCACAAACAGGAATTATAATTGCTTTCACCCCTGACATGCAAGCAGCTTATCAAATTAAATTGTTCCTAACTGCCCTTCCATCTTTTTGACACTTCTCCCACAGGTACTCCTGCTCTTTTGTAGAGAGAAGACAACACTACCCTGTCATCTGCACAAAATGAAAAACCTTGTAACAGGTTTTCAAGGGGGCTTGAGAATTACTCATAACTGCTGAAATCTGATCACAGATACAGTCTGAAGTGTCTGGGCAGAAATCCATGGAGGTACCAGGGCTATACACCTCTGCTCTTAAAGTTACTTATTGTCTCACAATCTGCTCTCACTTCAAGTCTTTATTCAAGAATTAAAGGCTGATACAAATGCTGCAGAGGCCTCTCCCAGAAGCCTGACTTTCTTTTTGCCTTTCAGCACAACCCCAAGGATTCCCTTGCAATTCTAAACCAAAAAGAAAAGCTGGGTGAGGTTTATAATACATTTAAAGACATTACAGTGATATGTTTCATCATGACAGGAAGCCAGGAAGAGACCTGAGGAAACAATGAGATTGCTCATTGCTGTGATCCAGATTCTGCAGCCTGTGCTTGGACTGGATCATGAAAAAAAAATGCCAGGAAAAGCTTCCAGCCTACAAACCCACAAATCCTGCTGACACAAAGCTGCTCTGAAAACTGCTGACATAGACGGTTTGTTTATTCCCAAAGAATCTTATTCTAAGTAGAAAGAGGCTGATACCATCATCCTAGTCTAGTACCTACTGTGAACTGCAACACCAGAAACCCTTAAAAACATCTATATTTGCAATCAAAAGCTTAAACCAGACTGTTCCTGTGGTTTTGATAATCGTTGAGCAGTACCATCTACCTGCCTTGAAACAGAAAGAGAGAAAAAGTGTACGCAGTTAAACAGCATGTGGCATCACCAAAAGTAAATTGATTTTTAAAAGCCCCAAGTGATAGGAAACAAAACCACCAGAAGCATTCATGAAGAGGAATAGAAGACATTTACCTTGTCTGCGCACTGTCATCGTTCTCCATGAGGGTTGGATGAGGCCTGAAGACTAATTCAATTTCACTAGCACCATCCATTACGGGGTCTATTGCCACAGTTGTGTTGTTATTGTCCAGTTCTAGCCCAGAGTCATCCGATGTTTTGGTTCTCTTATTACTAGGCCCCGCTTCCTGATTGCTGTGTGTTGAGGCATTGCTACAGTGTGAACTGTCACCATTATCTTCTGCTCCACTACCATTCTCAATCTGTTGTTTCTTGCCCCTCTGCAACCTGATCAGAAATAGATAGAAATAAACACTAATCCAATGTAGTGTATGCACAAGCTTCAGAGATATATAAAGTTTCAACAAAAAAAAACCCAAACTCATAGACAGGATTATAGGGTTTTTTCCTATCCCTCAAACATCTTTTAGACACGTTACAGACATGGGTTTAGACATGTTTTAAGATAATTTTTAACTTCATATGGTTAATTTTACTTTTCAGGCAATTTTAGACCCTATCTAAATATGAATCCATATATGATTAAAAATACAAATGACACCATGCTTCACCACAACATAACATCTGGAGCCTCCTTCTCAGCTATCTCTCTTAGATTTAAATACACACCCAGAATTCCACTACTGTGTGAAAAACATATATTCCAGCCCTATGAATTAAGTCACAACTAAAACATAAGTTCTGGTGTTATGTGCAGTTAATTGTATGTAATGGTAATATGTTGGAACAGGATTAATTGTATTACAGTTCATTATCTAAAACATGATAGCCATAATTCGCTAAAGCTAAAATGAAATCTGTCTACATCAGGCTGCCACAGAAGTTGCAGGGAGTGATACAAAGGTTTCTATCAGTAGATAAAAGATTACAAACTATTTTGGCAGACTTCAGAGGACAGAAATCTTAAGCTATACAGGAGGGGAGAACAGACTGTATTTTTAGTGTTAAGGCAAACAAGGTTGCACACAGACAAATCACATGGATTACATACCTGTTCATAGCTTGAATCTTTAATCCTTCCTCAATACTGTGACTTAAAGCTTGCTGGTTATTGTGCTTGCTTATTCTTGCTAGCACTCTCTCCTGATGAGCTTCATATTCATCTCGGCTTGGATAAATTTTACTGATGAGAGCATCGAAATTGGGATCTGGTCTCAGTGATCTTTTTGAAACTAGCTTTTTACGACACGTGGGACATTCTTTGTTGCTGGACATGAACAAGAAGGAAGAAAACAATACTCTAGCAAGAATAAGTCTGTCCTGACATTGCAATTCTTAGTCAAAGTGCTCACTAACACTGAATATTTATAGTCAATCTGGAATAGGGCTTGTATCTTTTGAAAGATCATTTAATTACAGATAGATATTTAAACAAAAAACCCAAACGCATCTCCCTGCTTCTTGGGGGTTTTGTTTGGTTGCTTTGTTTTTAAAGTAAGTCTAAGCAAACTGTATTCAAGAGTTCAAAAGTTCCACTCTGCAAACCAGTTCTTCCCTTAACCCTGTGGCTGAATTTTCACCTAGAAAAAATACATGTCTAATGGAAATTATATTAAGGCATGGTCTTTCTAGCACTTACAGGACAAAACAAAGATTAAGGAACCTATTCTATAGTTCAAGTAGTAGCTACTGCGAAAATTAAGTGTCTTCTCCTTCCTAAGATTTTGCTCTCATTTAACTAAAATGCCAGGTTCACACAATGTTTTTCCTGTTAAAGGGAGAGGCCTAAATAGCTGAAACATTGGTATCATTACTTTCTTGTTTCTCTAATGTATTTTGCTCATTACTCATCAGAATTTACAGAGGCACAGCAAATTAATACAAGTAATTGCCATTATCAAGAACAGATGCATCATTGACTTAATGGCTGTCGGTTATCTCAGAATTCCACTGCTTTTGGGGAAATGTGAACTTGTAACTGAAGAATACAAGACAAATTATTTTTACTGTATCATAAGCTATTTCAGTACTAAAGTTTGGAAGCAGAAATACAGTTGAAAGGACAGACAATTTGTAATTTATTATTAGGAAAAGGAAGAATAAGGGAAATGGGACCATTTTTGGAAGTAATGTGTATTTTTTGCTTTGCTGTTACTGGATATTAGAAAAAAAAAAAAAAAGAGATAAAAGCAGTTTTTAACTCCTTGCAAGAAAGTTATAGGATGATTTTTCACATGAGGAAATGAACAGATCTGGTTTGCCACAGATAGCTGAACACACAAGAATGAAATGTGGAAGGTGTGCTACGCATTCAGAAACTTGCAGGGCACAAGCACATAACTGTTCCACATCAACACCCAGGACTTGATGTATTTCCTTGATCATGTTTTCATCTAAAGTGAAATCCCTTTTCCTTTTAATGATATTTACATACCCACTCCTGAGGGCTGTAATGATACAGTCAGCACAGAAGCGATGCAAACATTCTTTTGTTGTCATGGTGTTTTTTAACATATCCAAGCAGATGGGACACATCAGTTCACTGTGCAGGCTCCTGGGTGACACAACTATTTCCAAGCCATCAGTGATTGCTTCCTAACATAAAATAAAGTACAAGTTCTTCAATGGAATTTAGTAGCTTTTTCAGAAAGATTTCGTGTTTTCCTATTCCTTTAAAGAGAAACACAGCAAAAAAAAAAAATACACATGCACAACCACATCATGCACACACACGCATGCTGCTAAAGAAAGGAAAATGTACCCAACAACTTCTTTTTGGTTGGTTGGTTTTAATATTTCAAGGGAGGTTCTGGTTTGGAAGGATTTTGGTTTCAAACGCGGTATAATTTAGAATAGGCAGTTAACACTCCTAAAGGACAATTTTACACATAGAGCTTCAAATTCTAAAAAGTATTTTTAAGAGACCTGCTATAAAGGCACATATTACCTGAGGTGTTCTTTGCAATTCATACAAACTGAGCTCCCATGTTTTGCTTAAAGGTTGTGTCCCATTTGTCTGCACGGCTTGAGACATGGCTGGGAAGAAAAAGAGAAACAAGTTGCACATTCCTGCACACTTGGCTACAGGAGCCAACTCTCTTGAGCAGGCATCTCTGGCAAGTGCAGAGTCACAGAAGTCTGTGCCAATAAAGCAGAAACACAGGAGGAACTCTTGTTCATCCAAGTACCAGGCTCCACTTTGTTACAGATGGCTAACCCTGTGCTCTGTAACACTCCAGAAAAATTAGAGGGAGTCAGTCAGCCATGAACACTTTGCAAAAAATCAATGAAGGCTGTTAAACAAAAGTGACGCAGAACTGAAGGCCATAAAACTTGGCTGTGTGATGTGAAAGCTGCAAATGCCACCTGATGCGGAAAACATTCATAAAACATCCACAGAACAACTATTTACAAACATGCATGTGGGTCAAACAGGGTCTACTTCCTAACCAAGTAGAAGGTCAAGATTATATACAGCAAACTAGTTAAACATGTTCACTGGAAGCATGCTATAATGCTCCTCTTTTTCCTCCTGAAAATACATCATCAGGGGCTTCCAATCAGAACTTTAGAGAATTCTAAAGGTCAAGTAAAACCTAGTCACTGGGCAATTTCAAACAAGAGCTCCAATTTCACTGCACAGTCCTGCTGGGCTTCAGTTGATGAGCACTTGATTCACAATGTCCTGGGGAGGTGGGGGAAGGATGGGGGTGGTGGGAAGTTTTTAAGTTTCAGAAACCCAAATCATACGCACATTATCAGGGGGGGTTTATATCATTTCTTGTACCAGTAGTGGTAGACAGATACTTCTGGAAATAGGGCTAGAAGTAACTGCACTCAACAGACTACTGATACACTCCACAACCACTGCTGCAGAATTTGCTCATGGGGGGAGGAGAGAGGATACTCATCTCTGTCTCTCTCGAGGCAGGAAAACTTAGCCCACACTTGTGGTATGTTTAAAGAATAAAGGTAACCATGTAAGAGGTGAGACTGTAGCTGCTGGCACTTCTACTTGGTGGAAAAGTCAGACTGCTTTCTCCCTTTTTTATAACTTTCTTCCTTTTTTTTTTTAACCAAATTTTGTATTTCCAGACCATCCAAATCAACAGCCAAATGCAGAATCTACTGGCGCCTGCCAGGTACGTTATAATCCCTTTTCCAATTCATCAAGTTCTATAGGAAAAGGGTCAAATTCTCTGGAGAACAAAGTTGCTTTATAAGCTTTAGTTAATTGTTGAGGGAAAAGCAATAGAAATAGTGCAGCAAAGATTATTATACCTACTTTTACCCAGGCACAGAAACTACAGTTTCCTCACCTTATGAAAAAAGGAGATGGTAAAAAAAAAGCAAAGCCTGAAAAAGTAGCCAAGTCCACTATTATGTCTAATAAGCAATAAGGGTCTGAAGACATGTCAAAAGAAATAATTAGGAGATGACAGACTGTCAACTCCAATTTTTTCCTATATAAATATTGTGCCCTAAAGATGCAGTTTACTTGCCACAAGAAACATGTTCCTCTGTGTGGATCAGAAAAGTAAGATCTCGCCTCCCCATTAAAAGTGACAAGCCATCACAACCCAGCTGCAGACTGTCAGCTCCCAGTATGGCCAAGCATTGGGCTGTCCTGTCAGGATTCAGGGCATTTCATTTAAATAATTCAGAGGTATGAATTTAATTATAGTATTAAGTGACAAAGTGTAAAGAAACAGCATTGAAAAGCATACTGGTGGCAAATAAAGGAAACAGTATTTCTGTGTTCTAATTTCCACTATTATTAATTATACTAATTCCAAGCATATAGGAAGTTTTTCAGGACAAGGATTTTTATTATGTGTTGTTGACAGTCAATTGTTGTAACTGAGGCCCAACATTATTATCCTGTGTCTGCACTGAATACTGCTCTTGAGTGTTTTTAAAGCTGACCTATTTAATTAACTATCATTCCGATTACTAAAAGAGATTTGTGAAGCTGTTGATCATTCACACCTTTCCCAAAATCTGCTGAAACATTCAGTCAAGGCTGCAGCAGTTTAAGACAACGAAGTCCCACTAAATCCAACATGCCTTAACAGAAAAGCCTGCTCTGAACATTATACAGCTCTGTCACAGTAAAGAGCTCATTTAAGCGGACCCGTACTAAAGAGATTATCACATGCAGAAGTAACTTCTTGCCTAAACTTGCAGGCCTACATTTGCTAAAGGAGAAAAGCAGCTTTCCAGGTGCCACACTGTCAGCAAACCTATCAATCTGGAGAACAAGCCTATTAACACTACCATTTATATTGCAACATTGCCTACAACCTTGGTTACACTGCAGAAGACACAGTGCAACTGTCATGATAAATAATTGATCAACTTTATTCTACAGGGTTCTAATCTGAGATGCCAAGCACCTCATTCTTATCCTAAGGTCTGCAGTAATACCATTTAAAATTTTTAAGGAGGAAAACCCGGCCCTAAAAGCTGTAAAGATTCACACAATCCACTTCATCACTAGTAAACACTTCCTCTGCCTCTGGTATGTCCAAAGTCAAAATCTGAGCGCCAATGAAAACATGGTCTATTCATAGAATCATTAGAATAGTTAGGGTTGGAAAGGACCTTAAGATCATCTAGTTCCAACCCCACTGCCATAGGCAGGGACACCTCCCACTAAACCATGTCACCCAAGGCTATGTCCAACCCAGCCTTGAGCACTGCCAGCGATGGAGCATTCACAGCTTACCTGGGAAACCCATTCCAGTGCCTCAGCACACTTACAGTAAAGGATTTCCTCCTTATATCCAATATCAACTTCCCTTGTTTAAGTTTAAACTCATTACCCCTTGTCCTCTCACTACAGTCCCTCATGAAGAGTCCCTCCCCAGAATCCCTGTAGGCCCCCTTCAGATACTGGAAGGCTGCTATGAGGTCTCCACGCAGCCTTCTCTTCTCCAGGCTGAACAGCTCTGACTTTCTCAGCCTATCTTCACAAGGGAGGTGCTCCAGTCCCCCAACCATCCTCGTGGCCCTCCTCTGGACTTGTTCCAACAGTTCCATGTCCTTTTTATGCTGAGGACACCAGAACTACACACAATACTCCAAGTGAGGTCTCACGAGAACAGAGTAGAGGGGCAGGATCACCTCCTCTGACCTTCTGGTCACATTCCTTTTGATGCAGCCCAGGATACAGTTGGCTTTCTGGGCTGCAAGCGCACACTGCTGGCTCATGTTCATTTTCTCATCAACCAACACCCCCAAGTCCTTCTCCACACGGCTGCCCTGAATCTCTTCTCCACCCAACCTGTAGCTGAGCCTGGGATTGCTCCAACCCAGGTGGAGGACCTTGCACTTGGCATGGTTAAACTTCACCAGGTAGGTGTCAGCCCACTTCACAAGCATGTCAAGGTCTCTCTGGATGGCATTCGTTCCCTCCAATGTATCAACAGAACCTCACAACATGTTGTCATCAGCAAACTTGCTGAGGGCACTGTCCATGTCACTGACAAAGATGTTGAACAAGACCGGTCCCAACACCGATCCCTGAGGGACACCACTCGTTACT
>JASSUY010021328.1:0-32288 GCA_032466535.1 Forpus xanthops | reverse complement strand
TATCTGAAGAGGGCCTATAGGGATGCTGGGGAGGGACTCTTCATGAGGGACTGTAGTGATAGGACAAGGGGTAATGGTTTCAAACTTAAGTAGGGGAAGTATAGATTGGATATGAGGAAGAAATTTTTTACTGTGAGCATGGTGAGGCACTGGAATGGGTTGCCCAGGGAGTGTGAATACTCCATCGCTGGCAGTGTTCAAGGCTGGGTTAGACATAGCCTTGAGTGACATGGTTTAGTGGGAGGTGTCCCTGCCCATAGCAGGGAGGCTGGAACTAGGTTATCTTAAGGTCCTTTCCAACCCTCACTATTCTATGATTCTATATTCTGTGATCTTACTGTCATTTTTCCCCTGAAAAAAAAAAAATGTAAACCTAAGGGCATGCTCTAGCAGAAATCTCATTTTCTTTAACTGCAGATATCTGCCAACATGGTTAAATTTTATTTTGTGCACTAATCTGAGCAGTAGCGTACAACTGTAATGCACTTTTTGGCATTTTAATCATGAAAACAGTTTCTATTTTAAGGCAGCTGGCACACTGGAAGTACTAAGCATGAGAAAGTTAATTTCTGTTCTGAGCATCTTAATAAAAAAAGCATATAAAAAAAGGTAGTAAAAACTTGAATACTCTTGCCAAGTTTTCCGTATATACCTGCTGGGATAGAAATATTATTATGAACTTTATTTCATTTTCATGCCCACAGTTTATTATTCTCAAAAAAGAAAAAGTCCATGTCACCTGAGAAATTTTTAAACATTGCTTAAGAGGAAAAACTAGAACATACCTGAAAGTGAGTATTCGCCTTTTAGACTTTCGCTTTCTCGGATTAAGAAGGCTCCTGCCTGGTTTCCAGGACTTGACAGCTGTCTCTCAGCATCTGCTCTTTTGGTTGGGCCAAAAAACCATCTGAACAAATAAAAACCATTAATTTTACCAGTCAGTGAAATGAACCAGAAAAAAAAAAAAAAAACCAAAACAAACCTTTTATAAGCATGTTGCATGTTTGCTAGAAGATAATCTGTTCTATGCTAATAAAATATCAGTACCATTGAGGAAAAAAGCCAACAACCATTACATAACAAATTTATTGCTAGAAAATATTGCTTACATGTTTTAGTGAAATCTGGATTTTACTGCTGATGGAAAGTCCTACTGATTTCAAGGGAATGAGACAGGTCTTGTCCCAGGAAAAATTCACCAAGAAATTATGACAAAGCTCCTGTGGCAGAAATTGATGCTAAATCCATTGATGCCACTTGAGCTATGCAAAGGTACAGGTATAAGCTAACATCCTGATATCTTAAAAGTCAAAAATTCCCTAAAACTGCAGAAGGGCTCTCAGGCTTCAAGATATAAACCACCCTGCAGCACTCCCCATTCATCAATACATCAGATGAGTTACTGGCAATTTTTCTGCTCTGCTGCCGTTATACAAACAAAACCCGTATATCCCTCAAATCACAGCAAATGTCTCAACATCCATGTTCTGTGAAAATCTATTTCTATCTATACCTTTTAAAACATATTTTTCCTCTTTCACAAAGCCTCAAAAACTCATTTTAGACCTTCAGTCTGCTCCTTTCAAGGTACTATTTAGCTTTTTTGCTGCTTTGTGCTGAGTGTAAATTAAATGGAAATAAGACTGAGATGAGTCAGCATTCTCAATTGGGACAGCATTCAGCGTCTACCTAACAAATCCACAAAGCTCTTTCCAAGATTATCTCCACCCCTTATTTGAAGCAAATAGTTATAAATTGTGATCAGAAATGTGCCATAGACTCACAGAACAATTCCTTTTAAATTAATCACGGCTAAATCTCTTATGCAAACTTTTAAAGTAAATCAATATATGGCACCACACATAAGTTGCCTATTCAATTAACTACTTGACTTGTCAATTACTAGTTGAAAGTATGAAAGGAGTTGTCAACAAAAACTACTTCAGTATCTGCATAGCTTGTAATCTTCAAGTGGAATGGAAGAAATAAACGAGAATGCTGGGTGACACCTTTGCTGAGCAAGCATGAGGAATGAAAAATGGGTTTGTAAGAATAAAGAGGAAATACAGAGGCAAATACAGACGGCGCCAACCTACACTGAATATGACATGTTAACAAAAGAAAATGAAATCCAGATATTCCAGACTGCATTCCTGTCCTCTGACTTGAAGATGATTTGGATAAAATAGGCCTTGATATGTATTTGGCAAGGAGAGGAATCTCATTAGAATGCCAGAATGTGTTAGTAATAATTTTAGTTAGTTAAATGTGTTCATTAATTCAACTAATTAATTAAATGAATTCATTATTTAGACTGAAGAAAACTAAGCAATCAATGTTCAAATCCTTAACTGAAGTTCTGGTCAAAGGAAGGAGAGGACAAAGTACAAGTTCAAGCCCATACAAGTGCCAAAGAAAATTCACCTGTCCTAAACACTGAATTAGAATCTTTCTGAAGTATCTAAATACACCTGCGCTGATAACAACACCTAAAAACTAAGAAACTACATGATCTGAAAAAAAATTGAGCTGTTATTTTTCTCCTTGAACTAGAAGATCTAACTTAGTATTATCCAAAGTGATCGATTGTCATTAGAGTGTATAAGAAGAGGTGTTTAATTTTGTGTCTCGTTTCTTCACAGGTTAAGAGGTTAGGACCCTTTCAAAAGGATTTCATTTTGAACCAAAGCCAAAAAAGCTTCCAAAGCTTTGTTAGCAAGGTTGAATATGTTCAGGATACTAACAATTATAGTGTTTGCATGGTCCAGTATTTGTACATACACTGGTACTAACTCAAGTCACTAAAGCTGACAACATGAGCAGTAATACAGTGTATGCAACATGAGGAAACTGTTGGTTTATTTGGGAACTACAATTTAAAATATTATCACACCTGAGTATGTAAAGTCATGTCTACAGTATAGACTATGATTTTGGAAAAAAATATGTAAGCACTTATTATATTTAGGCATATATATCTGTTCCTTTGACTTAAAAATATTTCAAATTCTATATTTATATTTATTAGTTTGGGAAATCTTTGTTTACATCAATATGAATTTACTATTAAAGATTATATGGAGGATATGTAATATGTTAGTTCTGACTCCAGGTAAACTTAGCAGCTAAAAGATTCTGACTTGCAAAAGAAGATAACTAGAGCAATAGTATTTAAGAAGGTAAGTGTAACTGAAGCAATTATTATGGAGAGTGAAAAGTGGACGCATATTGTGTGTTACATCATTTGCGTGACTTTATATGATCTGATTAAAATGTTTCAGAAAAATACAAAGAAAATTACTTTTAATAGCACTTGAATATGCGATTCTTAGTTCAAAGTCATTGCGTTTGCAATAGTAATCATACAGTGCCAATAGCAATAACAGTTGCAAAAAATAACCCCTTAACCTCAAAGCAAATAATTTAATTTGATTTCACTTTTTTTAACAGAAGCACATCTGAATTTAGATTACTATTTTCATTATAAATGGAAGTTTAAATTCCTTTTATAAAGCATGAAGGAATAATTTCAATTTCTAGTGATTGAACTTATGCTTCAAAAGGCTTAATATTTTACTTCATCCAAAAGTGTGTTTCTTAGATGGGAAAGTACTCCAAAGGGTAATAATGAATCAAAGTAATTGCTCACCATGAGATATTGTTCTGCGGGATACAAAGGTCAGACCAAAACAACACCTAATCCTTGGCAAATCTATTTGTGTTTTATAGCTCAAAGATAGATGAAGGTTTTGAAACACAATGTTTGGCAAAGCAGAACTAAAACTTCAAGCAAAATGCATTGCACAAATTATTTAACCAGCTCTTTCTCTTACTTCAGTATGCTGTATTGGTTCTAGACAGTTCAGGAGAAGGTTGAATTAGCAATTCACCCAGTTTCACTCTGAACCTCAGCTTACAACCAGATCACTTTATGTCACAACTGTCAATGCAGGATGAGTAGATTACCAGGTATGGCACAAAGGAGGGCATTCAGACTGGAGTATAAATCTCCATTTCTAGCAGAACTTGTTGGGTTAGCACAGTAAGGGTGGTCTTCTGTCAGTGGGACCAAGGAACATGCTTTCTTGGCGAGCACTGTATCCAACATCCTAGCTCCTTTTCAGGGTAGGATGCCAGATCTGCTTTGGGGGACTGTTTCAGCAGCTTCCTCAAAATCCCTGGTTTCCAAACTATTCACTGGTCTCCGGAATCTCTTCATTAAAAATTCCAGCCTACTTCTAGGTCACTTCTGGCCACCATATATAAGAGGATTTTGAGGACAGAAGAGACTGTCTTCCTGTAGATGCATAATAGGTGCAGTCCTTCCTTGGTACAGATGATGCCTCTACTTTTTATCTTCCTCTGCTTTGCAATATAAAAATCTGCTACAGTTAATAAAAGAAAAAAAAAAGTACTTCTATTTCTGCATCTTTTTTGTTACAGTGAAAAGATACAGCAGGAAAATAGAAGAGAGAAAGAGTAATACAGGCCAAGGGTTATCGTATGCCACATAGCCACTAACAAAATCACTAAGCAAAGCAAGGAAAAGTTCTGCAATGCTGTACCACTGGTAAAGTTTCCAATGTCTGGCAACATGCCTAGAAGATAAAACCCCAGTGAAAAAGAAAAAATGAAATATAAATAATCCCATCCAAAAAAGGGTCTGTAAAATTAGTTTGATTCAGTGTGATCCCTCCCACTAATGCAATTTCCCCTTCTGATCGTACCAGTGTAATGCACTCATTCAAGGCAGATGCTGAAGTTTTAACAGGAAATCTCAACTAATCTAGGAACTACAGGCTCTCTTTCTCTCCTGAAAGTAACTATCCAGCGCTCAAAGTTACAGCCAAACAAAAGGATTCCCAGCCATAGTCCAGAAGAAAAAGCTTTCAGGGGAAACACTGGTTTTGGGGGGTATTTTTGCAGCATATGATGGAAGTGATGGAATCGTGGTCCCTAGAAGTGTTCAAAAACTTTGTAGATGAGGCTGTCAGTGATAGGGTTTAGCAGTGGTCTTGGTACTCCTGAGGCAGCGGTTGAACTTGATGATCTTAAAGGATTTTACAACCTAGCTGATTCTATGATTGTTTGGACAGCCCTTTTACAGCTTCTCCTCCACCCATTACACTGGACCTTTATGCTTGGTCTCTCCTAAATCCCTAACACAGAAACTCCTGACTATAATGCAAGGTGTGTGCTGAACTTTAGACAAAGCTCACCAGTCGTTGGCCAGATAAAACACTTCTTGGGAAACAAGTCTTTTCTGGGGCAGATCCTTCCATCTTTATTCAAACTGGAGCTCCAGGGTTTATCAGCCTCTTAACCCTAAACCTATGTCCTAACATTAATACTAGACCTGGTTTGAACCTTAGCCTACAAGCTGCTTTTTGCAGCTTTGATCTTCCTTGGGCAGTCCCTCAGCAGCCGTAAGTCACAATGGAACACCAGTATTCATCTCTTTCCTAATCCTAACTCTAGGCATGTGCTGACCTTGCATGGGCAGGGGGGTTGGAGCTAGATGATCTTTAAGGTCCCTTCCAACCTAAACAATTCTATGATTCTATGAAACAGATTACCTGGCCCTCCAGAAGGTTAACCGGAGTGTGTTAACTGTGCCTGGAGTACCAGGCTATGAGGACAAGAAAAGGTTTCTTAGACTGAGTAGAACAAAAAATTGCTACAATTACAGCAAAAGTCTTGGGTGAGGTCAAAGAAAGACAGGTACTATATGAATGAAACCAAATATATCCCAGTTTCTTCTGGAATGATAAAGCTTGTGCAATAGCTAAAACAGATAAAGAAAAGCTTCATCAGTATATAAGGTTTATATTTTAAATGCCTCAAAATCAACAGTCATGGAAAGCTGTAACTGCAAATTCAAAACCACCAAAGTTCAGAGATGGGAATATTAATATTGCTTCCATGGTGTCAACTCAGCCATTTTCAGGAAAGTCCAGCATGATACCATCTTTAATTACATGACCACATCCAGTGCTTCCTACAGTGTTAATATGAATGCCGATCACTGAATAGTTAGCCTCTATTTTGTTTTGTCATTGCGTAGATAGGGTTTATTTACTGTACATTGTTTAGTCTCTGCTCCTAATACAAGTTATAAAATTAAATGAATGACTAATTTCCTAGAAGCCTCTATTATAATGCTCGTGACTATAATATCTGAATGCTTTATGAACATTCATTAAATTCTTTTTGTGGCACTTCTGCTTATAATATGTTTTACAGTGCAGAAACTTCAGAGAAAGGGACTAAGGCAATAAGACATTATTATAAGCATTTTCTACTAATTTTGGATGCTCAGTTTGAAATGCCAAGGGCCTACCTTTCATGGAATTTAGCATTGTGAAGTAGGTAGTAGTTTTTTCAGAGAGCAACGGCTGCTAGCTTCTGCACCACAGAGGACAAACAGACAGAGGAAGAGAGACAGGAAGATCCTCTAGGATCTTACTCAGTTACATTCATCATGTGACCATCCTGTGATCACTGTCCTTACTCAGCACATGGAAACCTGAACAGGCTTGCATGCTCCACTCTTCACTGCCGTCATCCATGCAGGACAAAGAGTGCTGCTGAGCCAGCTTTTAATCCGTGCCAGGTTTGCAGTCTGCTGTGGGTAAACAGTAGTGCAGAAGCAGGGACAGAAGTTTATCAAGGGTGCCACCAGCACGTCCTCTGTGATGAAAGGAAGGCTCCAAGTAATTGCTGTTTTTTTCCAAAATATCAAAAATATAGCTGTCAAATTCTAATGAGTATGTTCAGTTACCACATAATTTTATTTTCAAAGGCCTGGTTAGTTTGAAGCACAGTTGTTCTCGATAGCATAAAAGCACACTTTTTTAATGTATCAATGTCCCCTACCAAGTATGAAGCCCTTCCTCCAAAGTACATGCACAAAGGATTTCCCTTATTGTTCTGAGCAGTTTCTTTTTTTGCTTTCAGGGAAAGAAAGAGGCAGCACATATCTGGCATAAACCCTGGAAATTTCACGTCCAATCAGGAAAAGCCTTGAAAAATTATATGCCACTAAACAAGCTCTTCTGATAGAAAGTATTAGGCTGCCTTTAATTATAGGACTAATGAAGTAATATAATTTCTCCAACAGCTGACAGTTCAAAAAATTAAGAAATATCATTGCAAAGATGAAAGGCTTCCAGATATAACAGAGTTAAGAAACATGTTTTACAAATGAATTGCATGCATGAAGGAGAGCATGGGAGATGAACACTGGTTGCTTCAATTTTCCCTTTATAGCCTACAAGTGAGCCTGATGATGGCATCAGAAAGTAAACCCAACCAAACAACCAATAAAAATAAAACAAAAAGAGAAAAAGAAAAAGAAAATGAAAAACAGAAAGAAAAACAAAAAAAAAAAGAAAAAGTAAAAGAAAAAGAGAAAGTAAAAGAAAGAAAAAGAAAAAGTAAAAGAAAGAAAAAGAAAAAGAGAAAGAGAAAAAGAAAAAATAAGAAAAAGTAAAAGAAGAAAAAGATAAAGAAGAAAAAGAAGAAGAAAAAGAAAAGAAAAAGAACAAAAGAACCATAAAAATCCGTACTCAGGCTAAACAACGAAAAGTTGCAAAGGGTTCCTTTCATGAGTATTTTCAAAAACACAAGCCTTCCCAGAGATGGCACAAGAGTCTACATAGTGAAAGGTCTATGATTCCTCTAGGTTTCACAGACTTTCACTGTCCAGAGGCTGGAAAATCAAAGATTTGTTTTCATGCCCTTTGGAAACTGAACCCTTCTTTAACTCTTTCTACAGGCTTCCCTGGTATTCTTTTAGTGCTATCTCTCATTGTCATTCATTATCAGATATTGAAGGATGCATGGGACAAGGACAAAATTTAAGAGGAAGGAATTTTAAGCCAATGATAAAGGAATGCATAGGATACTGGAAGGGAGAAAACAGGACTGTAAAAAATCAGAGCAGAGAGGACTGCAGAGTATTATCAAATGGATGGAAGGAGTGAAGGGAGGAAGTCAGAGCTAACAAATGCAATGCAAAACTGAGGACTGTATTTATTGCCCTAGGGCTATAACCTCCTGCTGCCTGAGGTGCTGCACCTGCTCAGCAAATGCTGGTTATCCTGCTCCCACAGGGCAAGTATCTCTGGCAGCAATTTCAGTTCTACTTGGGTAAACAATTTCACAGAATATCTCTTGAACCAATTTCCCAGATTAACTTTCACTGTAAGGATTGTTCTCTACATATCTTTTCCCTTTCTCTTTCTTAGCTCACCCCACCACTCATGTTTATACTTGCCAAGAGAACACTTTAACATTCATTTTTCATCATACTTTTATGTAGTAGAGGTCACTGCTAAATGTACTGGTTTAAACCTTACAGAAGTACCATCATGAACAAATGAGTCAGATCAAGACTTTTATAAGATGCTTAGGTAACGAGAGCTTTCGGTATCTGTATAAGTAAATTAGTTACAAACTTACTGCAGAAAGTACATGGAAAATAACTGAAATACGAAATCATTTACAATGTACATGTGTAGTGACACAGCTCAGTTCTGATTACTTATTTACCACAATCAGAAACTATTTTCCTCCAACTGAAACTAGAAATTCAGGTTTTCTGGGGTGGTTACGTAGGGCAGCACACTTAAGCTTTCGCAACCACGGTGAATTTGCTTCCCTCATAAAGACCTGACTGAGTCATGTATACGGCTTGGATCCTTGTTGTTGAGCAACATATCACAAACTAAAATGAAGACTATCCACATGCTTTCTGTGTGGGACCTGGAGCTTCTGAGTCTTTTCACAATGGCAGTGGGTGGAATAAGTCTGTATTTCTTTCCACATGAGAGAACATAGTACATATTAATAGCTGTGAAAAACTGAAGGCTCACTTCTACACCATGTAAGCAGCAAAGATCTATCAAAATGACAGAGCAGCTTCAGTTTATGCTATGTTTTATGTAGAAGTATGCTAGAAAGTGCAAGTCTGTAGCAGCAGACTGTAGGTTCCACTGTATTTTCCATATTTAAGAACCACAGTGTGATTTTTCTTTAAATAACCATTACAATGTGAGACACAGTTTTGGAAAATAACAGATTCCATTTTGCTCTTTGTATTTGGATAACATTTTGTTAATGCTCTCATCAACAGATTATAGCTGACTTATTGGCAGCTTTCCATAAACACTGAAGTTATATTAGACTTGAGAGAATTTTATTGATGAGATAGCAGAATATGAGGTGATAACAGAAATTATGTAGAAGCAAAAAAAGAGAAAGAAAATTAAGTTATGATTCTCCATATATTTACTAAACAAAATATAGCTTTAATTGTGAATGTGTTCCATTTGAAAATTTTTCACATGTAAAGCTTTTCTGGATTCTGTCCCATCAAAATGAATTTTTTTTTCAGAAGGGATTAAGTTATCTGAAAACAAGATACAGCCAAGAAATACCCTTCATTTTACTTCAGACCATGTTAAACATTTTGATTTTATACAAAATTAAAATGGAGGGCTCTCGAGAAACACTTCTGTTTCTTTCTTCCAGGAGAAGGGAGTGATTTTTCCTTTCTCCCTATACTCATTTGATCATGAGCATGAGCACAAGGATGTAAGTGGCACATTCATCCATGAAACAGTGGATCTTTTATAGAATTACCATAAAATCATAGAATGGCTTGTATTGGAAGGGACCCTAAAGATCATCCAGTTCCAACCCCCCTGCCATGGGCAGGGACACCTTCTATTAGACCAGTTTGTTCAAAGTCCCATCCAGCCTGGCCTTGAACTCAGCCACAACTTCTCTGGGCAACCCATTCCAGTGCCTCACTATCCCCACAGTGAGAAACATCTTCCCAATATCTAATCTAAATCTCCCTTCTTTCAGTTTAAAGCCATTACACCTTTTACTGTCAATACTGGCCCTTATAAAAAGTCCCTCTCCAAATTTCTTGTAAGCCCCCTTTAGGTACTCTTCTTCAGGCTTTCTCAGACTGTTTTCACAGGAGAGGTGCCCCAGCCCCCTGGTCATATTTGTGGCCCTCCTCTGGACTCACTCCAGTAGGTCCATGTCCCTCCTATGTTGGGGGCCCCAGAGCTGAATGCAGGACTTCAGGTGAGGTCTCATGAGAGCAGTAGAAGGGGAGAATCATCTCCCTCAACCTGCTGGTCATGCTTCTTTTGATGCAGCCCAGGAAACAGTTGGCTTTCTGGGCTGTGAGCACATGCAGCCAGCTTGCGTTGAGCTTCTTCTCAGCCAACACCACTTTGTATTTCTCCTCAGTTATGTTTTCCACTCAGCCTATGCTGAGTGCTCAGGACTGTCCAAACCCAAGTGTAGGACCGTGTGCTTGGTTTGCACAGACCAACTTCTCATGTGTCAAGGTCCCTCCAGATGGCATCCTTTCCCTCCAGCATATCAACTGAACCACACAGCTTGGTGTCATCGGCAAACTTGCTGAGGAAGCACTCAATTGCACTGCCCATGTCACCCACAAAGTTGTTGAACAGCACCTGTCCCAGTAACAACCCCCGAGGAATGCCAACTGCCAGTGGTCTCCACTTAAACATTGAGACATTGACCACAACTCTTTGAGTGCACCCATCCAGCCAATTCCTTAATCACTGAGTGGTCCATCCACTGAAGCCATGCCTCTGCAGTTTAGAGACAAGAATGTCTTGCCCAGAGAAGTTGTGAATGCTCCATCACTGGCAGTGTTCAAGGCAGGGTTGGACATAGCCTTGGCTGGCACTGGTTTAGTGGGAGGTGTCCCTGCCCATAGCAGGGGGGCTGGAACTAGATGATCTTAAGGTCCTTTCCAACCCTAACTATTCTATGATTCTATGACAGTGTCAAATGCCTTGCACAAGTCCAGGTAGATTGCATTAGCCACTGTCCCCTTATCCACCAATGCTGTAACCCCATTTTAGAAGGCCAACAAATTTGTCAGGCCTAATTTGCCTTTAGTGAAGGCATATTGGCTGTCACCAGTCACCTCCTTATTTTCCATGCACCTTAGCATAGATTCTGGGAGCATTTGCTCCATGACCTTGCCAGGCACTGAGGTGAGACTGTCCATCCTGTTGTTCTCTGACTCTTCCTTTTTTCCCTTTTAAAAAAGGATGTTATTTTTCTCCTTTTCCAGTCAGTGAGAACTTCACCAGACTGGCATGACTCTTCAAATATGATGTAGTTTAGCCTCTTCTTCTTCCAGTTCCCTCAGATCCCACAGATGCTCTTCAGGTTCCCTGGACTTGTGCACCCTCAGGTTCCTTAGATGGTATTGAATCTGATCTCCTACAGCACATAGTTCTTCATTCTTCCAGTCCCTGCCTTTGCCTTCTGCAACTTGAGTGGTGTGGCTGGAGCACTTGCTGGTGAAGTCTGAGGCAAAAAAGTCATTGAGTACCTCAGCCTTCTACATATACTGTGTGACCAGTTCTACCATTTCCTTCTGGAGAGGGTCCACATTTTCCCTAGTCTTTTCATCACTGACATTCCCATAGATTTCCTTGTGGTCCTTGACATCCTTGGCCAGAGTTAATTCTATCAGGGCTTTTGTTTTAAAATGAGTTAAAATGAAGCAATTTAAACCTATTTAAGCCTATGTCTCTAATACACCACAGTCACCATCTTGCTGGGATATACAACATGCATAGATGCTCACATACAGTAATTTGGAGAATGTACCACTGTTACAACAGAGGTACTCCTTTTGGAACTGAATGCACATGTCCTTCCACCAAAATTAGGCAGACCCTTTGCTACCATTTCTTTTTAGCAAAAAGGGAAATTTCAGGTTATTGACAGGAAAAAGGAGTTATATATCTAGACTCAAGGACCGGATTCACTACTTTTACATTTTGTAGTGGCTTTTTTAAAAATTTATTTTATATTTACTACTCAACAAAATCTTGACTTTAACACTGAAGAGTAGCTTACTCCACACAATCCCAATGATTACAATGTAACCACTGTAAATGCGTGAAACACCCACCTACCCTGGCAGACTGACCTTGTGTATACCTAAGATCCAAAATGAGCTCCAGATTGCACTAACAAAATCACTGGGGGAGCCCAGCTGAAGAAACTGCAAGCTCATGAGAAGAGGGCAGCAGATGGATCAAAGAGGACTCTAAACCTCTGAAGTTGGTTTTGGTCTGAAAAATATCTTTATTTTGTGTTACTCCATTATTTTTGTTAGAAATAATTGTCTGTGACTTAAAGAAAGGGCCTGCCAGGGCTTTAGGGACTTTTACAGTAAAAAGCTGTGTGGGATTGTTTGGATAAGATAATGTTCAACAGTGAGTAAGTGTGGGGAAAACTACCACAAAAGTAGGCATTTCCTCTTACCCTCTAGAATAAATTTACTGTCTTGTAAATGTAAACAAAGATTACTTGAACATTAGTCTAAAAGATCCATGACAGATTGTGTATAAACTTTCTCAGTAAGTACTTCAGTAGGTCATAACTGTACTGTTGTGTGATTCTGTTGTAATTTTTCAATAGTTGATAATAGCAGTTGACTACGCTTCAAATACGGAAATCTGCTCTGAGTTTTTGTGATGACAAACCATTGCACTTTTGACTACTCTTGCACTCTGTAATGACTGGAAAGTGACTTATTTCTCCTGTAGGGATAGTATTAAAATGCCTAGTGCCTGAAACCTGCAAATTAACATAGCTCACACAATGCTAGTTTCACTTCAGAATAAGAACAATAGATAACAAACCAGCAGCCAAATCACAATCTGGTAGAGTTAACTTGCAGAAATATCCATAAATAAATCAAATCCTTTGAGTCTCAACTTTGCTATTGTGTAATTAATTTCAACATATGCATTCATTCTCCATAATATTGGTCATCTGCATGCTGTATCATTTAAACTGCTCTGAAGTTTTTCTATATGAGAAAATAAACGGTACATTTAAGCGATCTCATGTTCCTTTTTCTGTGGTGATTTAGTGACATAAGCTCCTCGTATTCCTCCAACTTAAGAGACTAAATTCAATCATCAAAGTTTTCTCTCAGTAGTGGTTTTGTACCTAGATAAGTATTTCAATGCATTCAAAAGTTGATCTAAAACAACTTGTCTTTGGGGTCAATGAAAGGCTACCATTGGCTTTAATGGGCATTGCTTTGGGTGTTGGGTGTGAAATATAGCCATATAATCACCTCCCCCTTAAAAAAAGTAAATTCTGTTTCTCAGATCCTATTTCTGCTGGATAGTGTTTTCCAAATAGTGTTGGAAAATCTTTCATCAATGCTAGTAGTACCTGTATGCATTTGTTAACACAAATGAATAAAAGTACTGATTTACTACAATAATATACTCTAAAAGTAGCAATAACTCTACTATTCATAACAATTGAGGAATAAGGCTGAAACCTTGAGGTAGCCTTAATGTTAACGTGGTACAGAGAACACAAAAAAACATCAATAGATTTAACATTAAGGGAAACTCAAAAGGACAAGAAAATGTTCAATCATATATTTACTTAAAACCATTATAGCTTCCAAAAGCATTCAATTGATTTTCTTGAGAAAATCATTACTGAGAAATTATTTCCTTCTCTCCCGGGGGAACTCACCTCAGTACAGAAATAACAAAGAAAACTTTGGAAAGAAAAAGTCCCACCTTACCTGCACAGAACACAGGTGTCAGAAATCTCTCCATCAATTTTGTGCCAAGCTCTCTTTGGACATTTGCTTGGGCAAACATTTCTCAGCCTATCACCAGCAGTCTGAGCAAACTACTATCCTCTCTCAAGTCAACTTTCAATGGAGAACAACCAAGTCACTCTTGTTCCCATGAATCTTAAAAAGGAGCTGTGCAGTCTGGCACTCCCAAGTGATCCTCAGCCAAACAACAGTGATTCCTTCAGATGGTGACACATTTCTTAATCAAATGGTCTCCAGGTTTTCAGGGCAACCTTTTCAGGATGATAGATGGAAAGGGTGGCACACTAAAGACACCTTTGACTTCAAGAAATAAAGCACATCAAACTCCATATCAGTTGGGATATTATCAGCCCAAAATCCACACATATGGTTCCTTTTGTAAGAGATCACAACACCATATCAGAAAGATATGTCAAGTTTCTGGATGATTTTTCAGACATTTTAGCCCTGTACTAAGATATCATTTTCTCTTTTCTTTTCTCACAGGAATTTAGAAAACTAATCATTATATTTCCAAACTAATGAAGTTGTCATTCCGGAACAGCAAAAAAAACATCAAGTGACTTTCTGTGGATAAAAATGATACTGATTCATCCATGTCAGTGGCTGAGACTATACACACACTTCTAAGTATAAATCTGCAGAAGTTTGGGAAAAGCATACAATAAAAGAAATAGAAAGCCAAGTCACTGTTTTTTGAATCAAAGGTAAAGATGACCACTAAGGGGATTTGGAGGCAACCACCTCCTCCAGGTATTGCATTCCAGGGACTTCCTACTTGGCCACTGGACCCCACACTGAGTGACATATGCTGAGGAATGTGGCTGGTGCTTTTCCGTTTGGAGGTTCAATCATCAGTGGTGAAGATGGGTATATGTCTCAGAGACACAGACACACAGAGAGATCACTGACATGGCCAGTCACACAGTCTGCCACAGACAAGCTGCTGCCTTCAATAGCACCCATGTACAGGACTCACAAAGAACACAAGCACAATCCCTGCCTCCTTCTCTTCAGCTGTCAGAGCTAGAAGGTCACCAATGATGGCACACACATCTCCCTCTAGGTTCATATGCACAAGCACATTTGCAGATCCCCCACCTTAAATACCAGCACAGGCCATCTCTTCATCCAATAACCCTGACCTAATTCCAACCTCTCTTACTCACACTTGTCTCATGAAAGAAGGTCCCCCCAGCAGCTGATATTGAGACATGCCCCAGTGGCTGGTGGCTGAGAACCCTGCCCACTCCAGCATCTTCCACTAAGACCTGACTCACTCCAGCAGCTGACACCACAGGCCAGGGCACCTACATCCTTGCTCTGACCAGCTGTTGCCCCAGTACACAGTCACACCAGTCCCCACACAAATGACAGTCCTTGCAGCACTCACCCATGTGACAGAGGGTAAGGTTACACTCTTAGGAAATCAAGAGGGTAACAGAGAGATAGTCAAGAAAGGATTTAATAAGACAGAATGTGGTGGCCACGCATAGGGCTCAGACAGACAAATGTACTGGCTATTTATATTTTATACATGAACAGCGTCTTTTATACCCCTTTCTGTCTACCCCCTCTTTATTCCCATCTGAACCTTTTCCCTAAACATTGATTTATCACTTGACATAGCTCCACAAAACCCCTCCAACATCCTGGACTCACAGGTGTGCCTCCCTATTGGTTGCAAAGTCCAAGTCTGTATGTTGTTTCTTATAGCCCATCAGTTAGTGTGACTGACTGGGTTTACTTCTGATTATTGTCTTTGTTAACATTAATTGATCAGGTTTGGTGTCTCTGTGTGTTTTGTTATGGGAAAAATCCCCTGACAGTCTTGATGAAAAAGAAACATTCTTACACTCCACATACCCTTATCAGTGAACGTGACTGAGCAGGCTTGTCCTCATCACCACCTCCCTCCTCACATGTCCATGAGGTTTGTTTCTGCAGTTCTTGTGTATGTCCTCTTTCACCACATACCTTAGGAGAGCAGAGCCTCCTTCCATATACCCTTATAGGGACTTCCACTAACTGAAAAGATGAGTGGTTTCAAAAGATTGAGATTTGTGAGTTCTCATCATTTCTGAAATCCATGGTATATATTAATTACCACATGTGAGTCTTAGAGTTCTTTTTTTCCCTCTTCTTTTGCAGTGAGGTTTGAAAAGATGTGCTGCAAAATCATTTGTTCTATAAATGCAGAAAAATGTTATTAATTAAACTAGCAATGTATCTGCTTTAGAGAAAGCTAAAGGAAAATGTTTACTGATGTTACTGCAGATAAATTTATAATGCAAAATATTGATTATAGAGTAGTCTGCATACAAATAATGAAAATGTCAATTAGTGCAATCCTTTATGGAAATGTTACTTATTATTTATTTAATTCATTCCTTTGTTTTTCCAATTGTTGTTAAGATCAGTGTACCAGCACAGAAAAAAACATATTTCTGTTTGATTAAAGTGATAAAGGAATGCACTCATGATCAATATTTTGTTTGATCTTCTGAAAAGCTATTTCTAGATGAATACTAGGTATATCTGGAGAATTGAAAACTGCAAAGATGTGGATTTCCATTTTAATGTCTTGTAACTCTTTCAGGTTTCATTACACAGTTATGAGGTGCAAACCTGCATGTCAGCATTTAAGAAAATGCCTGTGAGGAATAAGCTTCTTAACTAAAGAAGTTTAATCTCATATTTTTAAAGTTCTATACACAGGAAGGGTCATCAAATATGTTCTATATGGCTCTATTTAAAAACCACTGAAAATTCTTTTTTTTCTTCTTATATGTAGTAGTAAATATGTAATATTTAACTTTTTTTAAATAGTACCTAATAAAGTATATATATTGCTATGCATATTTTGCTTGCATAACTTTAAAAGGAACAAAACATTTTATTACATAAAAGTATCTGAATCCTTATTAATCATATTTTCTCTACTAACCCTTCTTAAAATTAAAGTGCAGGTAAATTTTTGTTGTCTAAACCAGGCTATAGAAGGCTGAATCATTATTATGTTTGCACAAGGCACCTCTGCTGTAACCTCATGCTAGAAGACAACGTGTGTAAGATAATAACAGGACATGCCCTGTGTTTAGTTCTGTATCTTTGATAGGAAGCAAAATGAATTGACAGGTAAATCCATGAGGGTAAACTCACTGAGGTCCACAGCCTGGGCTGACTTGGATTGATTAGGGTAGATGGGGCAGGCAAGCGTGATCTGTAAAAACTGATCCCTGAATTTGACAGGGACCTGTGCAGGTCTATAATTTCCTTTTGCGCTTATTTATTTTGATCTAGGGTCTTTTTGAGTCACTCATGATTAAGCAAGCAGTAATCCAGAAAGAAGAAAGCCAAACACTTGTTTAGGAATACAAAACTTTCTGCAGGGATGATAGGGGGTTCTGTGGGGTTTGGATTTTGGTTTCAGTTGTTTCATTGTGGATTTGGGTTTTTTTCCTAATAGCCTGGTCGCTGCCCACAGGCACAAATAAAGAATTGTGCAGTGTCAACACCTACGCTTCTGCTAAACAGACTTGACAATAGGTCTGTAATTAGATATGGCAGTGATGTACCCTCTGACATTGCTTATACAACAGTTTCAGCCTCTGGTGAAGTGCAGAGGGAACAGATCAAAGAAAGTGGACAGGCCTGTGGACTTTTCATAAAATCCTTTCTTAAACAGAATAATGGGGGTAGAGAGGTCATTGGTTTGACTGTGAAGGATATCTCCTATGCTTTTATGACAATCTCTTCAATACAGATGTGATCCTACACCAAGAAAGTCCCAAAGTCTTCTAAAAACCAGCAGGGCTTTTTACAAGTTAGAAAATGATTCTTCACAGAGATATATGACCTAGTTTGTTTAAAATCAGCCCAGCTTTAGAACTTAGCCTGGCTGAACTGTTGGTTACTATTTTTCAGTTCTAAACCTACTCAAAGATTAGCCAGCTCTGCACAGCTCGCTATTGTGCTGCACGGACAGCCATCAAAGGCAACTATTGAGGAAACAGTAACCATTGTACAATACCTGGCGAATGTTTTTACAACAACATTGCTCAAAACCAACTAATCTGTGATAGCACACACAA
This sequence comes from Forpus xanthops, assembly GCA_032466535.1. NCBI lineage: Eukaryota > Metazoa > Chordata > Aves > Psittaciformes > Psittacidae > Forpus > Forpus xanthops. Next base: position 14,525 of record JASSUY010021328.1, on the reverse strand, counting down.
AGCTAATTCCTAGTGAGACTGAAGAAAAAAAGATCAAAGAGGACTAGAGTTATTCTGTCCAGTACATGCTCTTTCTTTTTTCTAAAAGGCACTGTAAAGGCCACCTGGGTTTCACAGTGCAGTAAGGAAAACTAACTGGCTACGTTTGTAGGTTTTAAGGGTATTGCTTCTGGTCTTCCCATGAATTATTGTCAAATCTTTCACAACAGGGTAATGGAAACTACTATATCAGTATTATATTGTATAATGTACACACTAGTTTCAAATAAAAACAAGGTAGGAAGAATTTTCTTTATTTCTCAGTATTTAAATAGGAAAGGTTGTGTATTCAGGAAGCCACATGGGCAGAAAATAGATGACTTAAATTAAACAAATTTGCATGAATTGCTCATCTACAACGCGATAATTCCTTCTACCTTTCTGAGCAGAGACACACATTTTTTGGACATGGTTATACATATGGATGTCTAAATACTGCTGGCACTTGACAAAATCTGATGTTTCACAGTACTGTAAACCACATCTTCTTTTCAGTGTATCTCGGCATATTTAAGAAATGAGCAAAACTGAATACAAAGTTTGGGATATACTTGAAGACAGTACTGGGATGCTTAACTACAACTAAAGAAGTGACTAGATTTCTTGTCTTTCTATAGTATTCAATCATTTAAATTCAAGAAAGGCACTCCAAAACATTCATGGCAGTTCCAAACTTTGGGTACTTAAGGTGCTGTAAAAAAACTCCAAGATCATGATCTGCTGTTTTTCCAATACATACATATTTTCACTGGGCTGTTTTGCATGGTCTTAAAAGTATCAGTCTTACAAACTTTGTCTATGTTGTGTATGTACATGTGCATGCACACACAAAAGTACATACATAAAATATATCAAATGAAAGAAAAGATGGAATTTCAAATTTAAAAAAGATGGAATTTCAAATAAGTTGACATACTACTATTTCAATGATTTATAATAAATACGTATTTTGATAATAAAGAAACCTGTTCCACCAAAACCTATATGACAAAAGCTTTTGTATTTAATGTTAACAGGTTCCAAGAATATGAGAATAACCAAATACTACTTTGCGTAGGAATATAAGCAATAAGCAGTCCGAATACAAGGGTTAGTGCTGATGCTGGTGGTGTTTTCAGGAGTTTGTAGTGTAATGCAGCAAGAAATTACAAGAGTGAGAGAGAGAGAGTGCACAGAAACCACAGTGGATTACACTCAGTTTTCTGAGCTGCTCAGCCGAATCTAAGGTTTCCCTTTAAAAATGGTCTCCAGACATTTTGGCTCTAAATACCACTTTGAAAAATGACCTACATAAACCAAAGATAGCCCATCAGCCTGACTTTGCAGAAAGGCTGAAACAGGACATCCCAGGGAATGCTTTGTTGTTCACATACAGTAAGTCAGATTCAGTGTATGAAATAGTTAAAGTTGAGCCAGGTCATAGAAGGCGATTGACAAAAATAACCTACAAGTCATTTATGCTTTCAAAGAGTTGTTTAAAATGCTCTTTGTGGAATTGACTGGTAAGGTTTCATTGATTAGGTCTGGGGCTCAGTTTCTACCAGCTGGGAAATACCTATATAAGAAACCTCTCTGAAATAATAGAATGTTTCTGAAACTGGCAAAAGTTAAAATAACCACTGTGATCTTCTTTGACTAATCTACTAAAAATTTGTGTGGATTTACATCCCTCAGCACAGCAGTCTTATGTTAATAATATTGGCATGAACATGTGCATGAAGTTGACTTTCAATAAGCAGACAACTGTTCCATCAGGATGGCAGGCAAGACCCCCTCTAAGAACACTCTTCCCTTCCTCTAGAAATAAAGAATTCATGTCACTCCTGCAGTGAGTTCTTTTTGTTTGGTTGTTTTGTTTGGGATTTCTTTGTCTTCAATACAATTAACTGTACAGCTGGGCTGTATTTGTTGTCCATAACAAGTTCTACTATGTCCTTTTCTTGTTTAGTTAAAACAACTGGCAATAATAAAATAAGGGCAGGTGATGCATTACTATGGCTCCTGTTTATAGTGCAGAAAAGCAAGCACAGAAAGTGCAGAGAGATAGAAAGGTCAAACTTCTTGTCAAAGAAATTTATTTCATTAAATTCATATTCTGGTGTTAATCGAATTGCTCTTTGCTGGACATGCAAGTTGAATTATGCGTTTAAACCCAGAAAGAAGAGCATTCTGATGCCATGGGATAAGGCAGATACAACCTCACTCAAACTTCCTTAGAAATGAAAAATCTATCTGGCTTGTGGTCCTGACTGTAATCTGTGATGCAGAGAGAATAAAAGCATTGAGTGTTCTCAGAGTTGCTAATTTATCATTAGCGCAGTCTGCATCTGCTTTTTGGTCAGATATTAAATAAAATAACAATTTTGTAGTAACAGATTTATTTTCTCATGAAGTGAAAGTTCTCTATGCAACTCTAATTTGCTAGATGAATGCTTCCACTGCCTGGCTGCTTTGTCTCACCTATTCCAGGTAGAGCCAAGACAACACACCTGTCCTCAGAGACACTAGGTACAACCCCTTCACAATACCTCCACCTGACAGGTTGTTGTTAGCATAAGGAGTACTGCAGATGCTAGAAAAGATCAGCAATAAGAAGATGCTTTACTGGTAAATATAAAAATGAAGGGCCCTGTTTACTCATTCTGTCCGAAACAACCTTCATGGTAGCAGGTGTGCATTCGTTAGACTTTTTTAATCTTATGTAGCATACATTTGGACTGCAATGATGCAGCAAGCAAAACCCAAGCCACAGATTTAGCATTTTTTCACCTTCCCTATTCAAACAGATTGTTAATAGTTTTGTCCAAGTGATTCACACTGGAAGGGTTCACTCAAGCCAAAGAGAAACTTTATTTTTACATGAACTTTTGCACAAGTAAGAAGTGTTTGACCTTTGGCATAAGATGTCATATAATACAAATATATTAGCAAAATGTAGTATAAACAAAGTCTTCTTCAATTTTAGCATACAATTTCTGCCAATAAACTTTGGTCTGAGGAAAGCAACACAGTAAGAAATTTCATTCTTTCTCAGTTCTGATGGAACATTCTGATAGCCAAGGATACATGAAAATTCCTTTTCTTATAAAAAGTATTTAATTATTATTTCCTCAGTCTGGAGATACTGCACATCCTTTCTGCCTTTTCATCCAGTTATTTATCACCTTATCAGCACTACATCAGTAATATCAAATAGAGTCAAAGAGACTTCCAGGAAGAAAAACTGTTATCCAAATGAGGACAAGGAAAAAGTTTCTCACTTTTCTTCTTATTTTACTTCATTCTATTTTATACCAAAGAAAAGCTCAAAAAAACCTTTCTCCCTGAAAAAAAAAAAAAATCACAGGCGCTTCAGCAAGGACAAAGGTGAGTGAAAAGGAACTCTTGGAAGAAATTGTAGAAAGGGATACAAAGCAAGAAAAAACCCTCACTAAAAGAGGGACAGGAAATACCCAGCTAAGCAAATGGGTCTAATTTTATTTTGGCGATGTTTGAGTTTCAAGAACTGTTTAAAATGTCTTTCAGAGGTCCTTTCCAACCTGAGTTAGCCTATGGTTATATGTGTGTGGCGTGACAGCAATTTTGAATACATAAGAAGATCACTAAAGCCAACTGATTTAGAAGGTAATCTGAAAAAAAGACAATGTATTTAGCCAGATTAGCTTTGGTATGAAACTAAAAAGAGCTGTAAAAGCTCTCAATTTTCTTCTCTCCAGTATTCAAATAATGTATAAAGAAAAATCTTTTGCTAAAACTTAGTCTTTAGTAAAAAAGGGAGAACGATATATAAAAGGAGTAAAATAAAATCAAATTGAATCTGTAACAAGAAAACAACAATGCACTTTAGCAAGCTTAACTTTGTATTTGATGCTGTAGGTACAGAAAGATAAGAGGGACCTTAAGAGCTGAGAGTGTTGTACAACTGGGCAAAATTACTTTCAAAGTATTAACAGCAAGCAGAAATCTTAGATGACTTGTAATAAAACTAGTTCTTGAAAGAGAGCAAAGGCCAAACTGAGTTGAATTAGAGCCTACAACCATTTCTCTAGTGGTTCAGAAAATGCCATCCCTGCAGATTAATTTCTGCAATTGGAAGAATTCTTCTGAACATTGAAAGGGTTGTCTGCCGGAACACAGAAATAGAAACAGCTGGTCAGACTCCAGAAATTAAGGTCTTCAGGTTAGAGTGGAATCTGACAGTAGCCCTGAGATGTCTCTTGCACAGCTGATAAAAGACGGGCATAATTATATTTGAGCCAGTTTTCCTAGCCCTTGGCACTGTGGTGGGCAGATCACATCAGAGCTCATGTTTCAGGTAGGTCCAAATGAGATTTAACTGAAAATCTACAACATCATCCCTCTAGAGTCAACATTAATTCTGAGACTAATAATTAATACTATTTCTCCTGTCTCTTTCCACACAGATAATTTTTGCCAAAGCATACCTCTGGAACTACAGTCAGACCTATTTCAGCAAACACTGCCTCTGACTGTAACACATATAAATAACTGCATCCCAGGCTGACTCAGACCTTACTCATCCTCACTAGGGAGCTGTTACCGATTTTGTGTGATTTCTCCTCTAGTTCAGAATATTAAACAAGATTGGACATGTTTTGATGGGGCAGGAAAACATGGGCTGCATAAGTAAGCTCTGTGAAAGTTTAACAAATGAAACTTGTATTCTATTGCTGTATCCACTCTTTTGCCCTTTGCAGTACTTACTCCAATTAAGTTTCTCCTGAGAGCAGAGGTTTGCCTCCAAAGAGTCAAAAAATAATGCAGAGAAAGCCATCAAAACTTAGCTGTTGGAGACCCAACATTTGTAAGAAGGTGTAAAGGCAGCTTCCTAAAACTAATTAATTGATAACTTTACAGCTGGTTATGCTGAAAACTGTTTAGGGCAGGGGTCATCTCCTTGCACTCTCTGGGAAGCATTTGACAGACTCTTACTGTTATGCAAACAAAAAAGAAGAACCATTGGTAACCCACCTGATATTCCCTGGTAGTTCTCAAACATGTGATTAGGGTATATCAGAAAGAGAAATTACTTAAACCATACCAGAACCTTCAACACTTTGCATTTTGTAATTTATTTTCTTGTGACAACAGTGTCCTTTCCCTGAACATGCCAACTACAGCTATCACTGGTAGGACCACTAGAGACTGACTATGGTAGGGTGTTCCTCAGCAAGAGGAAAGGCCATAACTTCCTGTCCCAATCCTACTTAACCTGACAGAGAAGATACTGTGCTGTGCTTTACATGGGTACTCACGGCTCAGCTTGGATGCTCTGGTCAGCAGCTATGTAGTTGGCAGGGATGTAGCCCTGGAGCTTGCGGCCAGGGCAGACTGACCCTGTTGGCAGGAGGAGCCTAGCATACCACCAGCCCTCATGGGATGCATCCAGCACTTTAAGCTTATCCCCAGCATGGAAGCTCAAGTCCTCCTCAGTGCGTGCCTCATAGTCGAAGAGTGCCACAAATGTGCAAATATTCACCAGATGCTGGCCAGGAAGTGGAGGTAAAGGTTTCTGCCTTATCTTACTGTCTCTGACATTCTGTCCTGCTTGGCAGTCATCTTTTACCACTGCAAGGTTGGTGAAGACTTGGCCAGCTTTCTCATCCTGCTCACCATCTCTCCCTGAGAATAAGAATGGGATGTAGGGTTCCAAACAGGCACAGTGCTTCTGACAAAAGTTTCCCATCCTGCTTCCTTGTGCCTTCCTCTGCTTCTACTTTTCTGTTTTCTCAGTTGCAAAACCCTTAGACCAATTTTCGCACCATCAACATTTTAGCATTTTGCAGGATTTCTTCTCTCCTTCCTGCTTTGGCACAAAATGAAGCAACTCTTGACACAGCTGGAAGCTTCTCTCTGAGGCCCACTGAGAGCTCATTACAGGCAGCTCCTGGATGGGGACTGAAACTTGAGTATTCGAGTACTGGAGCACATGTGGAGGGAATTTCTCACTTCCTCTTCAGAACAGGAAAGCTGTGCTAGGCTGAGCTCCGGGAGCCATAGGGGAGCGTGGAGCCTCTTCTCCCCCAGAAAAACAACAAAGTCAGAACACCTAAGCAAGGGAGGCTTCTCAACTCCTATTACTTGGGATGGGTGTTTTCTTATATCGGATAGGGTCCTGTCATCTGATCAGCGGTGAACGCCTGTAAAGTCTGTTTTGGTAATGATTAACTAAGCTGACCTGCCCGTTTCCTTAGCAGTCTCTGACGTGGACAGCCTGAATATTTCTCTTTGTTTCCTGGTTTGCTCTGGTTTCAGTTCCTGGAGGGAAGCCTTTGCTGCCCTGAGGGCGGCAGACGCCCTCACCTGGACTGCATCTGTGACTTCTGCTCTTGCTCACACTCGGGCACTTTCCCCAAATGAGCACCTGCTCTTCGAACCAGTCCTCTGGCTTTTCCTTTTACTGAGTTGGGTTTTGCAGTTCTTATAGGGCACTTCATGCGTGGGGCTTACAGTAATACAGCAATAGATTTTAATTCATTCCTTATTCTGCATTTTAAGGAAACAAAGGCACTTGCCAAAAAAATGTTGCTCTAGATGGTTGGCTAATTATATCAATCACATATAAAACTGACATCTGCCTTCCAGTCACCGTATAAACTAATGAAACTACATTGATTAATATATTTCCATTTCTAAAACACCTATAAACTGGCATACCAATATGAATACACATTAGAAATCACACTGCATTCACTGAGACCAAATATTTGTAACTGTAGCTAGAATGAAGCTTAAGCATACAAACATTTGTGTATATGAGTTTCTTACCTGAAATAAACCCATTAAATTGATCTTGTCTTCAAATTTATAGCCCTGTTTGGCTTTACAGGACCAGAAAGACTTTTGCTGGAAATGATCAATTACTATAAATCAGATTACTTCCCAACCAACTCTTCAGGATCAGTTCTGTTTATGAAATAGGAAGGCTTTTACAAATAGCCATGAAATTCAGCAGTCAGACTAAAAACTCTCCTCAAAGAGTGTGGTTACTGAGAACCGCTGAGCAGATTCCCAAGTCCTTATGGGGCAGTACTGTGGCTGAGCTGTGGTAGCTATGCTGAAGCAGTGCTTCTGCAATGCTTTGTTCCCAACCTGGTGACTTGAGGATTTTCTGCATTTCTGAAAATAAAGCAGTACTCTATCTCTTAGAGACTATATAGTTTTATCACAGGCAATAAAAAAAAAATGAACAGGTAATAAAAATCGTTCTTGCTGGTTTAACTGAAAAAAAAAAAACAAAAAAAACAAAACCAACTGATAAATCCCATAATCCTAATTTTCATGCTCACTGTTTAGAGCAAATTAGGATAATCATATACACTATGGGGCTTTTCGATATAAACTATTGTTTGAATCCTCCCCACTGGTATTACATATAAGTTTACAGGATAATCTTTGCAGCACCTATTTCTGGACTTAATTTAGTTTTGTTGCTTTGCATTCTATTATATTTTCTTTTTCCAAAGGAGGCCAAACAAATTCGCACTACTTACTGGTCTTTTATTCTTTAATTGAGTTGTTATGGAGGCTGAGTGTCAAACTGGAAATTGTCCAAATAAATAAGCTACTGTATGCAAAGTGTCTGTGAAAGACTTAATCAGCTATATTGATGAATTTTATTAGCAAAAATGCTTTCAGAAGGACACAAGAATCTCACCCCATTCTTGCATCCAACAATAGTTAGTGGGAAAGATGAATTTAATTTGACCAGTATAGCACATTTACAGTATGGACACCGAAATTTAGTATTCTGATCTATGTATTATTTAAAAAATTCATCAGTATTATAAGTAGTTTCTTGAAATATGGAACACCTTAAAGCAAAGGTGGATCATTTACAATCTGGGTATGAAAGGTCAAACTTAAATTTCAGAAAAACAAACAAATCTGTTAAACCTAGTAGTACTTTCCCTCTTCAAACTAGACAATTTCCCACTGCTTTTAAAGTATATTTCCTTGTTTAGTAAAGAAAAAAGTTCACAATAAGGCTATAGGTTTGAGGATGACAGATATCTGAAGTAACCTCTTATACTTGGAGTGTTGCTTGCAAAGTCCTATATAACTAAGAATCTTGCAAAGAACCTTATAGCCTCTTAAAGGATTAATTTGCAGTACTCTAAACCCATTAAATCAAATTCTAATTAACTGGAAGTCAATATTCTTTAGGCCTCATTTATTCTACAAAACAATCATGTTTAAACATGGTGGTGAAACACATTTCTCTTAGTTGACTGAACGGACAGAAGAATAATGTGTTAATATTATATGTTTTAATAAAGCTAGTATAAACCTAATACACAACACTGATATTAATTGAAATGCACTTTGAATGAGGTACTGTTCTGTGTGAATTAAGTTATCAATCTGAGGCATATTGAATAAGTACAGATAAGATTTGAATCCATAATAATTCAAAAGTCTTGGTTTAGATACAATTTTTATTTCTGTTTCACACTTTCAAAAGCAATCGTGCAAGTTTTCATTACAGATATTTCCTATGTTTATTGGTTTATATGTGCTTTTTATGGAACAATATATAATCATATTAACCCTCAGAGTTTTAGAAAAAATGAACTATCCTCCACCTCATAAATATGCTGCTCTGTATTTCAGAGACAGAGAATGGAGATTGCTGAGCATCAGCCCTTGGTACTGAAGATACATGATGTTTGAAACAATTTCCTTATGCCATGCAGAGAATTACAGCCAGAAGAGTATTGTGCTGGGGAAAAAAAAGAATATTCCAAGACAAAATCCACCAACAGTTTTTTTAATAAATATGAGTTAGTTCAAAGTGGAAATTGAAAAAAAGAGTGTTTTTTTTTCTTTATAATAAGATGAGATTACAACAGAAACAAACATTTTCCTCCAAAATTGTTTCAAATTTTGTAAACAGGAAAAAACTCCATGAGGGAAAATGAGAAAATAAAACAAAATACAACAATCATAATTAAATAATGTATGAAACTGTTGGCTGTACCATTACTTTATATATTGTATAATCTTTTTCAAGTCATTATATTGATGTATTAATATATGGTAATTTAAATATTTGATGTATTATACCTCATTTAGAAAAACATCTTAATACATTATGATAAAGCAAGTAAAATATTCCAACAAAGTAAAATATTCAAATAATATGATCTTGAAAGAAATTGTAAGAAAAGTAAACGAACACTGCTCTGAATCTGCGCTTGGGAAATAAACGATTGAACATTTTAAAGTTGTGTTGTTTGTTTATTTTGTTTTTTTTTTTAAGGTAAAAAATTGAAATGGAGCACAGTAATTTTTTTATTACAGCTGTCTTTTCAGCTATATTTCTTGCCATTTGCACATTAGAATGGAACACATTACCACCACTTTGTAGCTTTTTTATAATCCATTTAATCAGCACTTCCATTTTGTTTCTGTAATTTGCAAATTGCCATTCTTTTCAATGAAAATAAATTATGTGTGTAATTTTATTCTTGACAAAATTGTTTATTCTTTTTAATTAATCACTTTCCTGGTTTTGTGTATAAACTTAAACCATAAATCCACAAACACATAGAGTTATATTTTATTCAGTATTTTCCAACCTTAAATCTTTTACATTCAGAATGAGAAAACTGGCTATTTATTTTCATAAGGCTGATCTCGTAATCCATCTCTACTCTGAAAAGCATTAAAAGTACATTTTCAAGTGCTTCAGTGATGAAGGTTGCTTATTTGTTAGCTGAATTTGGCCTAGAACAGGCTACGTCTGACAATAAATGAACACAATGCAATAAGGCTCTGTCAAGAATTGAAAGAATAGAAACTATATTTGTTCAAACAATCAGATCTCACTGTGCCTAATATAATGTGATTTTTGCAATTATGTGTAATGGGACCAGACCTCAGCCATTATTTTTCATTTTATCGTACATTATTCTAAATGATATACAGCACACACTGTTAAAAATTGTAAGTAAATTTGCTTTCCATGAAGCAGCCTTTCTGAATAAAACCACTGCAGTTCTCTGAGGCATGAAAAATACTTCTAATCGAAACTATCTGTGAGTGGGAAAAAATATGGCAAGTGGATGACAAAGAATTATCAGTGAACATGACTCTCCCATTCTTTCAGGAAAATGTATTCCAAAACTGACCCTGTTATGAAGAGGTTTTAAATTTAGAAAGTGCATATATTTATGAAGATTTTATGATGGGTCAAGATAATTTCTCACATAACTCTGTCTATGCTATGACACAGATGACTTACAACCATAATTTACCAACTTTATCTTAAGAAGTTGCAATTGCATCAAGAGAGGCAGAGAAATCCAAAGAGAGATGGATGGAAAGGAATAACACATCAAAGTACTGTTCTCATGATTTCACCTGTGAAAGAGTTGAGGTTTTTTTCCCCAAAATAAAATCAGCACTCTCTCTTGTACTGTGCATGTGAGAGAGGCAAGGAATTAAAACTTAAAATATATTGATTCACCATATAAAAGGACCCATCTTTTAATTACTTTAAACTTACTCTTCTCCCTTGCCGTTTGTTTGTGTTCTTCTCTCCCTCTCTTCTATATCTTTCCTATATAGTTTCCTACTTTCTCTTTTCTTTCTGCTGTATGTCTTTCACAGATACACAGTGAGAAGCTGTACAAAGATCATTATCTAGCATGCAAGGCATGGTACTCATAAACATAAGGAAAGCGGATAGGAAGTAAATGCCCTTAGTGATACCTCCAGTGAGCACTTGTGGTTCAAATTTCTGTTATACTAAACAAAATAATTCACTCTTCTTCTCTGACAAAATTTTCCCAAATTCATATTCCTCTGTCTTTGTTTCCATAGCTTTAAACCTTGTTCTATTCTCTCTGAGAAGAGCATGATACTCAACACAACAGCATAGGTAAACATGAACATACTGTTTTCCTTAAAATAGGAGAGGTGGCTTCGACCTTCTTCACAGATGTACACAGAAACAGAGTACAGATCTTTAAAACATTACATCAGCATGACAGAATCTTCTTGATGCTCAGTATATGCTTAGAGATTTAGCTCATATTCTAGATCACTTCCTTCTTATCAAAATCCAGATGCCTTTTTATTTTGTCCTTTCATGAAATCATTAGACACCCTCTAGAGGCAAAAACAGAGCAGTAAATATCAAATGCAATTTATATTCCAAATAAGATCTTACATTTGAGATTTGTAAGAATTACTGTCAGAATTTTATTACTTCAGCTCCAAGGAACATCATCACTCCCAGTTTCCAGTATGCTCAGCAATGAACACATACAGAAGAAAATATTCCTTAACTAGAAGATCGGGTAGAAAAGATGACTTACTGCTAAAAGAAGGGGAGGGGGGCAAGATCTCATAATAGTGATAAAATGGAATTTTGTCTTGAAATTCCTAACATGGTGATGATTGTAATGAATTAAGTAACTTAGACGTTACTTTGAAAATATGGATTGTTGTGTTACATTACTGTGGGTTCATTATTTCAGCACTCAGCCCTAAGAAGGCCAAAACTGGAGCAAAGCATCCAGGTTTTGATCCCAGGAAAAAAAAATAATAATAAAATAAAACCCAGATATTAATTTTATAATGAATGAATGATGAATGAATATCATTTAGACTGAGAATGAAACATAAGCAGGCTCAAAACACCTCAGCCTTTAAGGAAGGACCTTAAATAACTAAACAAATAGAGTCTGTGGGAAAATACATGATGGCAGCCTTCAAAGAGATAGAAGGCTGATGTGTAATGTCGTGGTTCCCTGGTCTGCTAGGAATAGAACACAACATAAGAAAGAGGATGCATTAGAGAAACAGAGACTTTAGTGTGACATGGAGGGAGGGTAAAAATTCAGCATTCTGCATGTAAGGACTGTTAAACACCAGAAGAAATCATCTCAGCTCTTTGCTCCTTTTTCAGAAGTTAGACAATTGTCTAATAAGGAAGTTTGTAGGCAGACTGATCCTGCCCCAAGGCAAAAAGATGACTGTCTTTAGATTTTTCTGGTTCTGTTATCTTCATGTCCACAGTTTTACAGTTGTGGTATTTCCTACTGGCTGCTCGATAGCTCTGTTCTTTTGTGCAGACTGTGTATTGAAATACACCAAATTTATCTTTTCTGCAATCATTAGCAAGTGTCAGGCTTCAAATGAAAACCTAAAACCTTCTTGAATGACTCAGAAAACTTCAGAAAGTCTGAATTAGACATATTCCAATTTTTGTCATGAAGAAATTGAAGAAATAAGTGATTATCTTCCCACTAATACACCATGAATGAATGGGAAAGGAGGATGAAGAATATAGGAGTCTTACTCCAGATTTTAGGCTGAAGTTTGTAAAAATAAAAAAATAGCATGTTAAAAAAAAACAACCAACCAAAACAAAAAACAAAACCAAACCAAACCAAAACAACAAAACATAGAAGAAATAAGGCCATGTCCCACAGATCATAGAAACCATAGAGTTCTCTCACCATAAAATTCATAGAAGGGCTACTTTGGAAGTATAGTTTTCTAAAAATTCCATATTTCCAGTACAGTTTCTTTTGACTAAATGTAACATCCATCCAATTCAAAACAAAAAATTTCAAAGGACCTTTAGGAAACTATTCCAAGTTTTAAAATATATACTCACTAAGGGTCCAGCTATCAGTCATGGCTATTAATCACACTGCCAAAGTCATTGATTTTCATTTCCTTCTTTCATGTTGTATGGGAACAGCCTGAGTTAGATTACAAGATCTGAGAGGTGTGATAAGGACAATAAGCAGGCTTCTGAAAGATTCTCAGCATCTAGTAGATTACTCTCTGTTTAACCTTTTAGTGATCTCTTGGGTATAGTTTGGGGAATCATGAATCTTTAGCAGCATGAGTCTTATTTCTATGCTGGTGAGACAGAGAATGTAACCACTATATTACCAAGGTGCCAGATGTAATCAGTACTCCCGGCAGGATGCTATAAATTGTATGTACGTGACTCTGCTGAAAAAGTTAATGTGTGTATATTTTATGCCATATAAAAAGGCTATTAAACAACACAAAAAAAAACCAGTAAAACTTCTGAAATCTCTTTAAGCTAATTCTAAATCCCAATCAATAGTCAAGTTTGTTCACCAGGATTCTGTACCTAGGATCAAGGCACCCTGTGTGTTAAAGGGAAACCTTGCGGACTGCATACCATTTTGATAAATTTTTGAAGGTCTACTGAAGAAATAGTAGGTGCCAGTGACTGTTTTACAAAGCAAATATGTTCTTGACAGCTTTCATTCTCTCACAGAGAATCAGGTTATTCTTGAAATGAATCAGACTTGTTAGGCCTATGTCTAACAAAGCACCACTTTGTAATAAGTCAGAATTCTGCTCCTGTATATTCTTATTTGATTTCTCTGATGGTTTCTTCACAAGTGTTTCCTTCTAAGTGTTCTAAAGTTGAAAACATAGAACCAAATCCTGCAATCCTGTTTAAATATGTGAAGAATCCCATGGAATGTATATTTTCACACAAAATCCCAGAAACCTGTTTTGTACTGTGTGACTCCCACTGACTATTAATGAGTTTTTCTTTCAAGCCATGATTGAGGGATCAGGGATGCAGCTAGCTTTACACTCCCTTGGTCTTTTGTTAAATGGGTATAGCATCATTATGCCAGAATAACTGCATTGCATTTGAATCTGATTATTGATCCAGGCACAAGAGGAGAAGCATAAGGGTAGTAGTTCATTACCAAGAACTGCCTGTAGGATGAGAATTGTGTGGTGGCTTTTCAGGAGTTGCTTTAGTTGTTTGTTTTCAGCACCAAAAGGGCTAATACGTGGACATACTTGACATGGGAGTGAAGTCACAGCAACAGCAGTGTTTGCTGGTGGGCTACCCCAGACTGTAGGGAGGATAAGGGGAGCTCTCAGGAGACACGCATGAAGAGCTTCCTGAGCTGGACCAGTGGGGTGAGCTTGAGATGTGGGCTCTGTCCTCCTGTCACTCTGGGTTGAAAGTGACAATTCTCAGATGAGGAGTTTGTATTGTGAGGAGCATGGAATTATCCCAGTGGGGAGAGCAGGCATCATGTTTCAAGGGGAATGGAGATATTCTGTCAGTGCAGGATGGGGATGGTGGGCTGTAAGGCACTCTTCTACTTGGGTTTTGAACAGCCTCATGGGTTAAAAGCAAAATCAAGTGCAAACCTGAGACTGTAGCTCTTACCAGTGTGCTAAAATGAACTACATAAAAAACACAGCACTTTTTGGTTTGCCTTTTTCTACTCCAAAAGTATCTTCATTTGTTTTTAAAAACAAACAAGCAAAAATTGAGACTGTTCTCAGCTCACTTTTGCAAACAAGGTGTTACTTGTCTAAAATGAAAATCCTTATTGTTTGTCTAAATTCTTGTTTCATCTTCTGTCATGGGTTCAGCAGCAGCAGTCATTTTTCCCCTTTAAGCAGTAGCTGGTGTAGCACTGTGTTTTGGATTT